>PVJH01008625.1:0-84225 GCA_004026705.1 Nesogale talazaci | reverse complement strand
CCCCCCCCCCCCCCCCCCCCACCCACACATACTCTTAAGATGGACACATGGCCACCAGCAATCATGGGCCGTTAGTAAGGAAAGAAAAAATATTGCTATGAGATAATATTAGGTAGTCACTGTAGATTAATGTAGGTGGGCATGAAGGTTAATTTACTTCCCCAATAGTATAATTTGAGTGAGATGCTGAACGTGAAGTTTTAGAAAAGAGAGCAAGGCCTTTATGCAAGAGAAAATTCCAAGGTTCAGAGCCATTTTTAGGAATAATGAATATTCCTGAATGAACAACAACAAAAAAGGCTGTGAAGGGAAAGATATACCTGGATAGAATGTTAAACCCTTATGCTCCCTCTTAATTCTCCTGGCTCCTCTGTATCATGCTACAGACAAGGGAGGTTATCTTATTTGTTAAGTCCCACCAGGCTGGTTCCAGCACTTAACAACACTAGACACAACTGAGGGGAACACTTCCTGGTGCCGAGTCCTGTTGCAGTCTCACACTGGTTCTATGGGGTTAGCCCATGGCTGCAGCCACAGTGTCAGTCCAACTTGTTAAGGCCTTCTTCCTTTTCATGACTTTCCTACTTTACTAAGCATGAGATCCTTCTCCAGGTACTGGTCTCTTCTGATATGATGCCCAATGTACATGAGACACAGTCTTGCCAACCTTGCCTTTAAGAAGTATTTCTTTGATGAGATATTTGTGCTTTTAGCACTCTGTGGTACCTTCAATATCCTTAGCCATCACATAATGCAAACACATTGATTCTTCATTGATCTTCTTTATTCAATGCCCAACTCTCACAGGCCTGGGAGGCAACCGAAAATACTTTGCCTTGGGTAGAATGTACCTTAATCCTCAAAATAATGTCTTTACTTTGTCCACACTTTTAAAAGGTCTTGTGTATCAGATTTGTCAAAAGCAATACGCCTTTTAGACCTTTTGACTGCTGCTTCTTTTAGCATTCATTGTGGAGCCAAGCAATATTAAAATCAATCATTGCATTCATTTTTCCCTTGATTACAAATGTATCTATTGATTCAGTTGTGAGAATTTTGAGCTTTTTAGCATTGGGTTGTAATCCATATTGGAAACTGAAATCCTTGACTTCCTCAGCAACTGTTTCAAATCCTCCTCATTTTTCGCAAGCAAGGTTGTATCATGAGTATATCAAAGATTTCTAATAAGCCTTCCTTGAATCACAATTTTCTTCATATAACCTAACTTTTATAATAATTTGCTCTGCACACATTTAATAATTATGGTGAAAGTATATAACCATGAAGCATATCTATTCTGATTTTAAGCCAGGCAGTGTTTTCTTGTTCTGTTGACATACTTGGTCATGGATCTGAGCACCAGTTCATCATAAGCACAATGAGGTATTCTGGGATTCCCATTTATTCACAAGACTATCCATTGTTTGTAATGGTCCACAAAGTCAAATGCCTTTGCATCATCAACATACCACAAAGAATGTTCTGATATTCTCAGTTCTCAGACAAGATACAGCTGACTTCAGCCGTGACATCTCTTGTTCACATCCTGTTCAGAATCCAGCCTTAACCCCTGGAAGCTCCTTGTCAACATACTGCTACAATCATTGTTGAGAGACCTCTAGAAAAAATTTACTTGTATATGATAATAATGATATTGTTCTATAATTTTCATATTCTGTTGGGTCACCTTTCTTTGGAATGGGTACAAATATGTTATGTATCTCTTCCAGTCTGTTGACAAAGTAATTATCATCCAAATTTCCTGGTATAGACAAGTGAGTACTTCCAATGCTTCATTTGCTTGTTGCAACATTTCAGTGAGTATTCCATCGATTAGTGGAGGCTTATGTTTTGGGTTAATGATTTCAGTGCAGATTGAACTCCTGTTTGTACCATTTGTTCTAGCTCACATGCTATGGCCTGAAATGGCGGAATCTCTACTGGTTCATTTTCATACAGGTACTTCATGGATTCTATTCATCTTATGTGGCCGATTCCTGCATCATTCAATATAATGCTCAGAGAATCTTGCGATATTTTAACTCAAGGCTTGATTTTTTTCCCTTTAGTTCTGTGGTAGTTACATAACCTGGTGTCAATTTGGGATTTAAGAGGATAAAGGGTGAAGGTATGCAGTGTATTCTGTCAATCAGATCATAGCCAACGAGGCCTCTGTGTGGGCATGGCCTTCACCTGAGAATTCTGGGAGCTCATGTATCTTCCTCCTTGGAGAGAGAAGACTTGCTGTCTGTCTGTCTGTCTGTCTGTCTCTCTCTGGGCTCATTCCCTATGAGACATCTATTTACAAGACAGATATCATTATACTGATAGACCTCATGCCCTGGGAATTGAAAGAGCCTTCTGGAGCCCAGCCAGCACTGAGATACTTCTGCACCACTGGATCCAAAAGACTTTGCACCCATTGGCCTTTCTGCATTCAACCCCACTACATGTATTTTTTCTGGATCTGAATAGGACTTTATAGATTGGTATCACATGTATGGGTGATTATTGGACTTTTAACTTGATCTTGACTGGATTGGGAGGTTTTCTCAAAATTCAATTTCTATTGTATATTAACCTATTTCTTATATACATATAAGTGTCTATAGAATTTGTTTCTCTGGTCTACTCAGAAACACAGGTTCTTTCTGGTTAAGATACGCTAAACATTTTCTAATTTTTTTTAACACTTGGTCTTTGCATTTTTCTTTCTTTCTTTTTTTTTTTTTGTGGGCATCACTGGTCTGGTGGGAGTAGGAGGCCCAACCTTGCTCCTGGAGAGCTGCTGCTGGATTTGAAGTGCCAACCCTGTGGACCACAGTTCCGTACACAACCACTACGCCACTTGGGCTCAGCCCTGCATTTTTCAATATAGGTATTTTACTTTTTCTTTATCTGCTTTTGAAATTATCTGTTCAGATCTTTGAATTATTTGTTTCTTCCTTTAGCTTTAGCAGCTCTATGACTAAGAGCAAGTTTCAGCATCTCTTCTGACATCTACTTTGATACTTTATCTTTCCATCTACTTTGATACTTTATCTTTCCTTTTTAATCATATAAAATTAAAAGTAATAGATGATTAGTACTAAATTCATGGTTTGAAAAGAAAATCTTTTGGTAAGTCATGTATTGAGTTAGAAAGCTAAGAGCTCAACAGTTCATATTATTTTTGTCACTAGAAACAAAGTAAGCCGATCTTTTCTTTCTTTTTGTTCCAGTATCTAATTATTTAAAATTATTCACTCCTAGAATGGGGCAGACTGTCAAACCATTCATGAACTAGCAAGGTCATAATTATATACAAGTATTGCATGATAGTCTTACCATCATTTCTAGAAATATAGAATAATGATTTCTGGTTAATTTCCTGTAACTTGCCCCTAAGTGAGCTAGTAGAATAAGCAAATTACAGAACAATATCATTAATATCACATTAAAGAACAATTTTGCTAAAAGAGGCCCTCAAAGGAATAGCTGCAACAATGAGCTCAGACCTGGGGACCGTTATGAGGAACACACAGGACTGGGCAGTGATTTTTTTTTGTTGTGCAGAAAGTAGGTCGCTAAGGGTAGGAAATCAACTTAATGGCACTTAACCACAATAGCAATTTTCTTTTGTTGTCAAGCAAGTTCTATGGTGCCTTAATTCTTACTCTATATTGAACCTACGGCAAATTTGTTAATCTAAGAAAAATGTAGAGATGATAAATGTTTTCTCTTATTTGGTATGTAACATATTTATTTTCCATGTTCTTTCAGGATTTATCAGATTGTAACAAACTCTAGACAAGAAATCCATACATTAGTTTGTCTTTTATTCCATTCTGTAATTATGTGTAATAAAAGTTTTAAATTTTGTTTGGACATAAAATATCCTACATTTTATGATTTACATTATAAAAACAAATGTTTAAATATTTTAAAACTTGATAAGTAAATGATCCTACAAATGTATGTTTTTAGTATCTATTCAGATATCAATGACTGGTATAAACTTATGTAATTTTTGCAAAATTTACATAATACTTTTCTTGCCATACCTAAGATATACATTTACATTTTAAAGGTATATCATAGTGTTAAAAGTGTGTAACTTGAAGCTAGTTATCCTTTGAGTTTGGGTCTGGACATGTTTCTTAATCTAATTTTCAAGTGGTATTCTTTTGTGGATGTCATGAGATAGACTTAATTAAATGCTAAGCATAACCCCATGCATACTCTTTAGAATTACATAGAAACAAGCGAACATAAAACTAAAATCCAATAATTCTGTATCAGGCAGTGTAAGTGATTTCAAAGCTTATTATACTTTTTGGATAACTACATCTTGTTTTTGACAAATGTAGTATGAAAATGGAACATACAGAAATATTTTTTAAGAGGAATATAATAAGTATCCTTTAAAGTAAAATTTTATAACCCATTAAGAATACGAAATTCAAAAAGAGATTTTGATACTGAAATTGGTGTGATTACATAGGCTTTAGATAAAAAAAATAAATTTCATACATGTTTAATAATAATCCATTGTAAACAGTACAATAACAAGTATTTTAGGTTTTACATACACAGAGGCAAACTTTGTACAAATTCTCAAAAAATCCTGTTTTACATTTTTGCCCTAAAGAGCTGTTGTTATTATGAAATCACCAGTTTAGTCATCACTAATAAAGTGGAGCTGGAAGTAAAATAAAATTTAAAATTCTCGCTGAGCCCTGGTGGCATAAATGTTTGAGTGCGGAACTGCAGCCCGTGAACTTGACGGTTCAAATCCAGTGGCGGCTGGGTAGCGCCCACAATCACCAGAGGCAGTGATGCCCACCAAAAAAAAAAAAAATTTAAATTCTGAATGTGGTATACTGAAATTTCTTTCCTTTTCTTAAAAAAAAAATTCTTTGGTTTTTTTGTTTGTTTTTCGGGGGGGCATCACTGCCCTCTGGTGGTGGGAATAGGAGGTCCAGCCTTTGCTCCTGTGTAGCTGGAATTGAATCTCCGTCCCAGTGGGCCGCAGTCCTGCGCACAACCACTATGCCACCAGGGCTAAGCCAAAAAAAAAAAAATTATTAATATGACTCTTCTTCCCTCTTCTTTGTAACTGCCACCAAATGACTGGGTGGGCCTACACAGTTAAGGAGCACATAGCACGAATAGAGATCCTAGGACCACTGGGAGAAGAGTTGCTAGTGTAGCATGTTTGAGATTTGGCTGAAATGGAAGAGGCTGACACCGCAGGCACCAAAGTCCAAGGAAAAGAGACCATGACACAGAACAAAGGAACATCTGGAGACTGAGATAATGAGAGAGGCACAGCAACTGGTTGGCTTCCTGATCCAAAAGGCAGAAGCCAAGAGACAGCATGTGGAAATGTGAGGACCAGAGAGACTGACTGCCAGCTAGAAAAAGGCACAGAAAACCACTGGTTATACCTTTACTTTTTGCCAATCCTGATCTATTGATCAACCTCTTAACGTTCCTAATAAGCCTCCCGAATTCTGATTTTGTATGTGACTTCTCAGTGGATATTTGAATGAATTATCAAACCCAGAATACAAGCAGGGAGCCAAGGGAGGAACAATTGGTAATAGAGATGATAAAAGAAAGGTGGTGGGTGGGGGCAGGTCTAAACTCTGTCTTGTGGCAATAGGGAAGCTACAGAAGGTCATAAATGTCCTTCCATGGTGATTTATGCCAGATGAAGGAAAATAGTAATTGGAATAAAAATAATAATTACAGATAGAAAGTCTGGAATAGGAGGAGGTAAGTATGCCTTTTGGGGAAGCTGATGTGGGAGAAAGAATTATCTCCCTCTTTAGGAAAATATCTGCTTGCTACAGTGCATGTAAACTGTCCAGGAGAGACACCGAGTCTCATATTTTGCTCATTCCAGTTATTGTCCCAATTTACCCAAATTTTAAAAATTTGAATCTGTCCTGGTGTCATTTCCTCGGCCATTTTTGACCCATGCTGAACTGATTCCAAAGCCTGTTAAAAACATTAACACTGAAACCTTCAGCTTCCTTGAGATTATTATTGTGAATGAACAGATTACTAAAAGTAGCTAAAGAAAGAGATAATGTAAGAGCTTACCTTTGAAGAAGTCAATAAAATTAGGGAAATAGGTATTACTGGTTCTGGTAGCTAACATTGAAGCAAATACGTGAAATGAGTAAATATGAAAGAAAATCCAATGGGCACCATTGTCTGATAAAATAAAGAATAAATTATTCTAAAAATGATTATCCAACAGGACTGATATTTTTATTTAAAGATAATACTTGGAATATTTATGCCCTAGATAATAATTGGGATATTAATTGACATTCCTATTTATTGCCTGTGTATGTGTGTGTTTATTCTTTGTTTCTATTAGTTCAATGACTATGAGACAAAGGAAGACAATGAAAAAGTAAATGAAACTCACATAGCCATTCTTTCTTTTCCCTTCCAACTGCAATTACTTTCTTGCTAATCTGAAAGTTAGTTAAATCCAGCATAATTCTAGACCATATCACTGAATTTTTTTCTTCTTTTCAAATCTTCCTTTATTAATTCATATAGCTCAAGTTGCTTGTTTCCCTATATTTATTTTTGTTACTTTAAGTTTCCCCATAGAAATTAGTGTTGTCATGTAGCATATATGTGTATAAAGTACATATTGTATGTTTGTTAAAGTATTTATTTGATCTCCTTACCATAAGTCTTCATAGGTCAAGTTTTTTGTCTTTATGTGTATTCCTATTTCCCAGAGAAAGTTGATCAGCATTTAGTAGGTGTTCAAACATAAATTTATACTATTTTTAAAATTTTTAAACCAATAACTACTGTTATTGTGTAATATCTCAAACCCAAAATCTCTTTCCAATATGTCTGTGTAATAAGTTACATATTTACTGAATTAATGAATCCATAAAATATTTGATCTTATGTTTTGTTGCATTGGGGGCTCTTATCACAATCCATACATGATTTTGTTAAAGAAACAAAAAAATAAAATCATGCTTTTCCTTCATAGATTTAAATAATATTTCCCAATGAAAAAGGAGGAACAAATTAAAAATGTGAGAGCAAAAGGCAGTGCCTTTTTCAGAGGATTGCTGAGTTGTGTGTCCTCTCTGGTCAACTTCAAGGAACAAGGAAGCAACTTAACTGGGGAATGGTGGCTGGGTGATGTACAAGACTGTACTGTAGATTCTGATTTGAAAATTGTCATGTCCTACCAGACATGGAAGTAGCAGAAAGACTCACAGAAACTGACAAGGAAAATAGTACATTTCCTTAGTCATAAATGAGATAGAAGGAAAAGTTATTAAAGGGCAAAGAACAGCAGAAACTTACTGGAACCCCGAGGCATCTCTGTAGATCATAGAAGAAAAGCAACACACACTCAAAATAAGTGGGTAAACTACTTAATAGAAACTGAAAATCAGAGACTGTTAGAATAAATATTTGTATTACTGTTCTGAGCTGAAATATATAACTGCTACAGTTGTAGTTTCTTTGAATGAAATATATATACCTATGAAGTCTGTTTGCTGGTTTTATACTGTACATGCAAGTGAATGGTAGATGAATGCATTCATTTGCACAGTTGGCATATAAATAAAAGGGAATTTTTCTGTTTGGATCGGTCTTTCACACACCATAAAAGATGTTGGCAAGGATGCAGTGGCATATGCACTGACAGTGTGCAGGCACCGAGGTCAGCGACTGCCGAGATGGCCAGGAGGATCCAGGCCCCAAATGCGTTCAAGTCAGTGCCACATGTTGCAAAGAAATTATGGAAGCCAACACCTTTCACAAACAGTTTTGGGATATGTCAAAACATTGTCAACTTTATTAGCAATCATATTAAATAACAGACTTTTTCAGAAGCATTTACAATGTCCAGAATCAGGGTGAAGGCTTTACTCTGACATGTAGGACAAATTCATTATTTTTGCTGATGAAAAACCTCCAGTTAGTTAATATCTCAAGCATACTCACAAATACATCTGTGCAGTACATTTGAAACAGATTAGCTATTTTATTTACTTATTTATTAGCTGAAAGTCTCAACTTGGAAGTGAGAAATTATATTGTTCAAATGTACACTCTAGCAGATAATGAGTTAGTGAATACATCTTGAATTCAACTTGACAAGCAGAATTAATTGTGAGTATCTTAAAAAATTGTGTGACTATCTAAGAAATCACAAAGGACATAAGTAAGATATGTCGAATAACGTCATCATTCAATTTATAGTATTTTTAGATACATTTGAAAAATATTTTCCATAAAAATATATTGCTATGCTGACTGAAGAGCTCCTAAATGTCTCATCAGTCAGGAGATAAATCAGGGAAAAGGTTGTTATGAATCAACAATTAAAAAATGAATAAGATCATATTAACTCTCATTTAGATTTATCTTATATTTTAAATGAAGAATATCCAATGAAAATTATGCTTACTTCTGCTGGTACATTTGTACAAGAATATATAAAAGACTATTGCTACCTGAGTTCATTTGTATATACAGGATTTTTTGAAGAAGAGGTGTTGAAACATGTCTGTGCAATAATTGCAGACAAGTTTTCTCTCTCTGTGTAATACAATCATCTCAGTATCATTAGGATACTTTACAAGGATACTTTTATGACATGGGATAAATGATTGTGAGGCTTGGGCTGATATTGATGTTTAGAAAAAGCCCAAATGGATATGTTCCCAAACCATGAAAAAAATTTCAAGAATTTATGTGAATACTACCTAGTAGTTTTTGATGGCTGAATCATTTTAGGAAAAGTTAGATTTCAAACATTAGTCAGGAGAGGGAATGTAATCATCTTCAATGAATGAAGTGTGACAGGAGATTAAGACAATCAAATTATTTTGGAATCTCACATGATTCTTCATTTTCAGTTCTTTGTGACTATCTTGGCCTCAGCAAGCTTTCAATTTGATGGTGCCAAAGGTAATATATGGAGATCAGTTACTCAAAAAGTCCATTTTCATCCACCTTTTAAGCAATATTTAAATGAAGAAAGATGGTTTTCTGGACTGAATTAAAATCAGATTTGGGTCTTGGATTTATTAATATAATTCAGAGAAAGAGATTCAATAAAAAGTTTTTTACCACTCACCAGGGCTGAGACTCGGTGGTGTACTGGTTGTGCGCATGACTGCAGCTCACTGGGAGGGAGGTTCAATTCCAGCAGGGGCTCCACAGGAGCAAAGGCTGGGCCTTCTACTCCCACCACCAGAGGGCAGCGATGCCAAATTAAAAAAGTTACTTCCAAGTGAATCAGATGAATCATTTCTATTCAAAGCAGACTGGTCAGTCCAAAAGTTATGATGCCTGTTTGGGGAGATTTCAATGGGCACAGGGAAACCAAGGACCTCATAGGAAGGAGTTTGAACATGAGAAAAAAAAAGGAAAGTTGCATTGGTGAGGAAAAGACAGGGCAAGTTGTAGCCAGAATATATATATTATATATTATTATTACTATAGAATATATAAAATTATTATTACAGAATATGTTATATGTTGTTATATATAACAGTATATATATGTTGTTATATATAACAGTACATACATGTTGTATATAAAAGAATATATATATATATATATATATAAAAAACGTGCAACAACATGCACCTGTTCATTCTTTAAAGTTAAAAAGAACTGGAAGACAGGGTGTGGTGAGCACTTTTTATTGGCATAACTGTCCTTAGTTCTTTAATATTTCCTTTCCTTACTCTTATAGTTGTCATTTACCTCATCATGGATGTCAGCTTTGCACAAACTCATTTGTATATTTATGATTATTTAATACATAAAGGCCTAGAAAACATGACAGGAGTCACAGTTCCCTAAGAGTAGGGGGTTAGAAGTGGAGAGAAGAGAGGAATAGAGAGCTGATAGCATTGACGACTGTATAACCCCACTCAATGGGATCAAACAACAGAATTGTAAGTGAATGGATATATTGACTATGTAAGATATGGCAAAATAATTAAAATTGTAAAGGGTTCTTGTGGTTAGCATGGGGGATAGGAGCTAAAGGGGAGCAATTATCAAGGAGTTCAAGAAGAAAGAATATGTTTTGAAACTTACTGTGGTAAAAATTGTACCAACAGTATTTGTTGTGATGGAACTATGGAATGTTATGATATCTGTAAGAGCACCCAATAAAATGATTTTAAAACAAAGGGAGAAACCTTACCTACTGGACACCCCCCATTTGTTATCTCAACTCTTTCCAAAAAGGAAGACCCATTAAACAAGAACATGACTTAAATCTCTCAAGGGTTCCCTAACTGAGATTTTGATGTGGTGTCTTCAAACAGTGTAGAATTCTTTGTGGAAAGGTTAAAACATTAGAAACACTTCCTTGAGAAGTACATAGACCCTAACGTAGATATCTTGAGAAACAATCACTTTATATTTTACTATTTTGTTCTAAAAAGTTTGTATGACTTGTTAAGCTTTTGATTATAAACTGGGTGGTTTATCACTTCTCCATTAAGCAACTCATACACATCTGTTAATATAATATTAATTGCAATCCTCACACATGCCTATTTCATCCCTATTCCACATCCTCCCTGTTTTTTGGTATGTTTCCATTCATCTTAGTTGCTAGTAATTCCAAACTTTGCTTTTCACCATGGTTGTACCATTTTACAGTTGCGACAGCAGTGAATGAAGTGAGCAGTGTACACTCACAACTTTGTCAGCCTTTTTTTTTTTAACTTTCCTTTAGATGCTGGTGTGAGATGATATTTTGTTGTTAATTTTATTTGCATCCATTGACTGGTCAGTGATCTCATATGTTTCTTGAGATGTTGTTGCTTGCCTAAAAAATTGGTTTAACTTTTTTATTGTTAAAGGTTGTGAGGAAATGAAATTGCTTGATATGGTTCTTCTATTCATAGTCTTTGTAAAGCTAACAAAATGCCTGGGTGGAAGCATACACACAGGATGCAAGGGACTCTAAAGAGGAGATTGGTTAGTTTTGCCATCTCAGAAACGGGACGGGGTAGAATGTCAGCCTTGGAGATGAAGGAGCCTCACTTGTCTGTGCTTCCTGTTTGGGAAAGCAGCAGGAGCAGAGACCTGAACAAGGAGCCATGTGTCAACAGTCAAGAGTGCAGGTTTCTTTCTAAGAGTAAAGCTGAATGCCTTAGGGCAGAAGACTGTCTAGCAGGGTGGAATGCCTGGGGCATTGAGCCGCACTAACAGAGCTTTGGAACACTTGTCTGAGTAGTACAGAGGGCAAGGGACGACATAACTGAAAGGCTGACAACGGAAAGGCTGTAGTGACTAAAAAGGGACATGCTAGCCAAAGGAATGCACCTTCAATGGTTTTGAACCAGACTTGGGACTTGTTAACTTCCCTAATGAGCCCTCTTAGTAGATATTGTCTGTGAGTTATATGTGGCCACTATGGCAGATTATTGGACTCAGAGGAAGAGGAGAAGGAAATTAGGACAACTTTTGTAAAATTGGTAAAAAATAAAAAACAAAAAACAGGTAGCATTACATCAGACTTGTTGCAGCCAGGCATGGGGTGGGGTGGAACTAAATTCTCCTTCCCAATCAGCAAAGGTCAGATGTGGCCCCGTGTCATTTACTTAGAGTTAAAATAATAATCATTAGTTTTTCAATTTTTGCAAAAATAATGTAACTTAATCTAAAAGAAGTTTCATAAAATCTTAATATATGAATTAGAAAACCTGAATAAGTTTTTTTAAGCTTAAGCTTAATACCTGTCATTTAAACATCTATATAGTCTGTGCAAATGTGTAATTAAAGAAATGGAATTGACAACTGTTCTTTGACTAAGAAATTTAACACTTGTAACTTATGTTTTGGCAAAAACACACTTCAGACTTTGGTGAGTTACTAAGTCCGTGGTAAATAATGTAGTACGAAACACCCATCTGTTTTTTTTCCTATTCCTTTGTCTATTGCCTATAAACCAATACCATATCTTGGACAGCTACAGCTTCATTACTATCAGAACTTCTCAGTGTAATTTCAAATAAACCCATATATCCCCCATCTCCACACTCCCCAAGGATAAAAGATAACATATTTTTCTTATACTTCAAAGCAAAAAAAAAAAAAAAAAGGCTTAGAGTTATTGCAACTTTTCCTCTGTCCTCTACCCCAATAGGATGATAAGCAAAGGTTCACTACTTTTTCCTTTCTAAATAGTTTGATCCTCTCTTATTTCCAGTTAGCTTTGTCATCATATCGGACACTACTAAATTTGATTTCCTTTTTTGTTTGTTTGTTTTGTTTTTGGGGCATCACTGCCCTCTGGTGGTCATGGGAACTACCCAGCGCTGTTCCTGAAAGCTGCCGCTGGATTTGAACACCCAAGCCCGTGGGTGGCTGTCCAGCACTCAACCAGTTACACCACCGGGGCTCAGCCCTAAATTTGATTTGTTCAACAAGCCCTTAATCTATCAGGTTCACTTACGACTTCACTGTCGTACCAGGCAAATTCCCTTCATATGATGTTTTTTTTCCACACTTTTGTTTTGGGTTGATTTTCCTCCAGTTCTCAGCCAGATTTTTGAGTCACTTTATTTTTTTTACCCTCATCCTACAAACTTTACTTTATTCAGAATATGTCATTACATGTTTTCTTCTTCATGTTGCTATTGTTAAGTACCTTCTAGTTGGTTCCAACTCATAGCGTCCCTACATATAATAGAATGAAATGTTGGCTAGTCCTACACCACCCTCAAAATTCACTTATGCTTGACCCATTGTGACAGTAACTTTGTTGACCCAACTCATCAAGGGTCTTCCTCTTCTTCACCTCCCTTGCACATTACCAAGAGCAGTGTCTTCTTCTAGGGACTAGTATCTCTTGTCCCTGGGACTAGCATGTCCTAATTACATGAGGTGAAGGCTGTTTGCCATCCTCAATTCCAAGGAATAGTCTAGTGGTACTTTAACAAGGTAGATTTGTTTGTTCTTGTGATAGTCCATGGTACTGGGAATATACTTGGAAGCACCATAATTCAAATGCATCAGTTCTTCTTCATTCTTCTTTATTAACCATTGTGGCAGTCATGTGTTTATGTTAATTTTATGATTGAAATATAGGGGTGGAGTCTAGCCTGTTAATCTGGAGATAGCATTGAGTAGCCAATGAAGCCTTCATGTGGGCATGGCTTTCTCCTGAGATCTCTGGCAAATCTCACGATATTTCCCTTGTGAAGATGAGAAGCTATCTTCCCCAGCTGTTGGAAGTTAGTCTCAGAGACAATGAATCGTGGACAAGACAAGATGGCAGCATCTGAGAAGCTGGAGGAGCTGGTGGAGAAACCACATGGCTTTGCCCTGATGAACCCAGACCTCTGAAGCTGGGGCAGCCACATGGAGACCTCTGCTTCTGCTTTTGATGGACCCTGAGCCCTGGACGTGAGAAGCCATGGGGAGACCCCTGCCAGTGCCGGGATTCTGCAGTCACTGACCTGTGATTTCATGAGTCAGAAGGAGACTTTATAGACTGATTTCAGGCATATGGGTTAATATCAGACTTATGACTTTGAATTGGACTGGGCTCAATGTCCTGTTCCTCTTGTATATAAATATTTTCCTTATATCCATATGCGAGTCTATGAATTTGTTCCTCTAGTCTACCTGGACTAACACAACCATTTAACTTTCACATACATATGAGATGATTGAAAATATCATGGCGTAAGTCCGGCACCAATTAGTTCTCAAAGTAATACCTTTGCTCTTCAACACTTGAAAGAGGTCTTCGGCCGTAGATTTGTCTTTTGGTTCCTTGACGCTTGAGTTCATAGATATTATTTGTGTATCCCAAAAAATGAAATCCTTGACAATTCTGATTCTTTCTTTGATTATCAGATGTTGTCTATTGGTCCTTTTGTGAGGATGGTGGCTTTCTTTACATTGGTTTTTTCATCTACATTGAAGGCTGCAGTCCTTGATCTCCATCAGAAAATATTTCAAGTCCACCTTGCTTGCAGCAAGCAGGGAGCAAGGTTGTGTCATCTTTCAAAAGGTGTTAATAAACCATCTTGCAAACTTGGTGCTGCATTCTCCTCCATAGAGTTCTACTTCTGATATTATTTGCTCAACATACAGATTGAATAAGTATCGTGAGGTGATATAACCCTGATGCTCATTTTTCCTTATTTTAAACTCTGTCATATCCCCTTGTCTTTCTCAGTTCTTTGTTCATCTATAGGTTGGGTATGTGCACAAGGAATTGTTCTGGAACACCCATTCTGTAAGATATTTTTTATAAATAGTTTTGATTCACTTGTTGAAGGCCTTTTCATAGTCCATGGAACCCAAATAAACAAATATCTTTCTAGCATTCATTGTTTTCAGTCAGGATTCATCAGATATCAGTGTCCATAATAGTATACCTCATATCATGCCCTCTTCTGAATCGCATTTGAATTTATAGCAGCCACATATGGAAGCACTGCTATAACCTTTATAAAAAAATTATCTTCAGCACAATTGACGTGCATGTGATTAATTACATTGTTCAATAATTCTGCATTCATTTGGGTCACTATTGCTTGAAATGGCCACAAATATGAATCTTTCCCAATCAGTTGCTCAAGCAGCTGCCTTCTAAATTTCATGGCATAAATGAACAAGCGTGTCCAGTGCTTTTTCAACTTATGGAAACCATATAATTCGTATACTGCCAATCTTTGCTGATGTCTTTTGCTAGGAAGTGGAATAATGAGTTAAACAATGAGCTGCTAACAGCAAGGTCAATGATTCTAAACCACCAGAATGATGAGGCCTTCTGTGACTCTAAAGAAAGAGTTATAGTCTCAGAAATCCAAAGGGGCTGTTCTACCCTATCCTCTAAGGTCCCTATGGGAAATATCTGACTCAGAGGCAGTGAAATGGTTTGGGTTTTGCATTTGGCTAATGAGTTCAGTAAAGATTAGGACTGATTTGACACACAGAAGATCTGAAGAGTTGTGAAATGACATCAAGAACATTTGCATAAAGAAAGCAAAAGATGTGTCCCGATTCCTGCCCACAATGCTCAGAGGACTATGCTCCTGCAAGGACCTAAGCCACAGGGGGGACTGGGCAAACAACAACAGGACCTGTCACACTGTCTTCCTACAGACAGCAACAAAGGACATTTCAGGAGACCCACAGCAGGGAAGCAAGGCGGTCTGAGTCCACAAAATTGACCAACTCAAGAAGGAGCACTCCTGGCCTGACAGTACAGAGGAGAGAACAACTGGACCAAGGGTTCCTAACAGCTATGAGGGGAGGGGGGCATGGACAGACTCAGGGATGTGGGGAACAACCAGTGGTCTACAATCGGTGGGGACGAGAGTGGAGGGAGGCCTAATAGGGCCAAAGTAAGTGTAAGGTTACTTAGAGGAAGTTATGAAACTCAAACAAAGACTCACCACAAAAGAGGGACAAGAGAAAGGCAGAAGGAAATAGAGGAAGGAATGAGAAGACAAAGAGCACTTGTAGAGGTCTAAACACAGGCATCTATGCATGTAAAAATAATTATTTATGAAAATGTGGAAATAAATTCAAGAACATAATTATAGGCTTAGTACTAAGGCAGCAGCTGGACCTTGGGCTCCCACCCAGTCACTCCCTCAATGCAAGAACACTTTGTTCTGTGAATCTGACCACAATGCTCACCGGCCCAATATGATCACTTATGTCAAATAGGTGCATAAGTAAATGTGGTGAAGAAAATGGATGGCACCCAGATATCAAAAGATAGACAGTCTGGGGTCTCAAAGCCTGAAGATACACAGCCAGCTAGCCGAGAAGTATCCACCTCCACACAGAAGAAGCACACCAGTGTGACTGAGGAGTCAAAAGGATCAGATCTGAGGCATCAAACTGGAAAAACCAATATGACTGTGTATGCACTTTCCTGAGATGATCACTGAGGACAAGTGGGGAAAGGAGAAAGAGTGGTGAAGATGGCTAATGGCACCCTGCTAGCAAGCAAGACATAATGCCTGAAGCCTCAAAGGTCTGAGCATGAGGAAACTGTGCAACAAGGCCTAAAGTAGAAGAAGCACACCAGCCTGTGCGACCACAAGGAGTGGAAAGAACCAGGCTATCAGGCATCAAAGAACAAAAAATATATCATTGAGTGCCCACCCTCCTGTCATGATCGCTGAAGACAAAAGGGTGCAGGGCAGATAGAGCCAAGGAAATTCATGGCACCCAGCCACCAAACAATAAAGTAGGTGGGATATTAAAGACTAGAAGGTGAACAAGTGGCCATCCAGTGCAGAAACAGCAAAGCCCACATAGAAGAAGCGCACCCACCTGTGTATCATGAGGGGCTGATGGGAGCAGACATCAAACATCAAAGAAGAAGGATTAAATCAGTAAGAATGAGGGGGAGAGCAGGGTGGGGATCCAAAGTCCATTTGTGGGCAATTGGACACCCACTTACAGGGGAGTCATGGGGAGGCAATGGGACAGTTAAGAGGCAGTGAGGTAGCAATGAAGCATAAAACTTTCCTCTATTTCCTGAAGGTTTCCTTCCCCCATACACCACAGTCCCAAGTCTGCCCTGCAGTTCCAACTGGACTGGAGGAGGTGCACTGGCGGTGATGAGAGCTGGAAATGCAGGGAACTCAGGGTGGATAAACCCCTCAAGGTCATGGGTGGGAGTGGAGTTGCTGGATAGGTGGAGGGAGGTTGGTGTGGAGAGAGGAAGCCAGCTATGGGGATCTGCAGACTGTCTCCTGTCTGGAGGATGGATGTAGGGAGGAGTGGGCAGGGGGAGATGTCCGACAGCGTAAGATATGACAAAATAATGACTGCAGAGCAATGAGGACTGGAGGGCAGGAGGGAAAGGTTAGAGGAGGAAGGAAGGGGGGCTCATATCAAGGGCCCAAGTGGAAAGGCAGATGTTGGAGAATGTTGACGAGGACAGGCAAGTGGGGGTGCTTGGCACAGTATATGTAACTATGTATTGAACTAAGTATGATGGAAAGCTATGTACAAGTGCCCAAAAAAATAATTTTTAAAAAGAAAGCAAAAGATAATTTAAAATAAAAGAAAGAAAAGATAAAAACCAATTTCAAACAGCTCTTAAAACTAATATCCTCTATGTGGTCTTTTAAATTTTTCTGCAAATATTATTTCATACAAACAAGCATGAAAACATTATTCTGCCAACAAAATCAAACAGAAAGACCAGATAGAAGGCTACTGATTTTCTATAGGTGGCATGTGACTCCTTATTTGGTCTTACTAAGGCTTCTTGTGTATGTATATGTAACCATGTTTTTAAGCTCAATATGACTATTGCTAGTAACCATAATTAAATTTCAGAATAAAAACTTTCCTCAGACTTAAAATGTTTACATGCATTCTTATTTAGAATAGGTGTATTAAGTAGCCTATACAAGAGTGTTTCAAAAAGTTTGTGGTAAAATTCCATTATTCTTTTATTTCAGGTTGCATGAACTTTTTGATTCCAATATACATAGGAATATATACATATCTATAGATGTCTTCAGTTTCTTTCAAAAATAATTTAAGTGTAGTCAAAGAATTTAGAGATTAACTTCTTTTTACAACATTTCTAAGATATCACCTGACAAAATTAAACTCACTTTATAACAACATTTTTGTTGTTATATAGACTAGAGTCCATAATTTAAAACAACATTTTTGTTGTTATATGGATTAGAGTTCATGGTTAAAAAACAACCTATATGATCACTAAACACATAGAAACACTATAGTGATTCTTAAAAAAATGCATCAGAAACACAGAAGAGGTGTTACCTAGTAGCCTCAACTTTTAATCATCAAGAAAAATTTAAAATGTATTTATAAATATTGAAGATTAGGGAGTGAGTTTTAAGCTAAATTATGTCTCAATTGTAAAACCTATAGATTTAAATATCTCATCAGTAATTTCTAAAGGAAGCTGACTGATTTATTGAGGTTATCATATACAACTAGAGACAACAGTTATGAAGTGAGCATATTTTTCACCTCTTTATTCATGGTACAGGCATTAAGATCAGTAAAGTTGAGTGTGTTTGGAAGAATACAAGTAGTTATGTTTCAAATTTACAAAAATGTTTTCAAATTTCAACCCTTTCCCCAAAGTAACTCCTGTGATAGATTGCTTCCCTCCCATCTGACACAGATACACACACACACACACACACACACTCAAAGTCCTTTTCTGATTCTTCAAGCTATAAATTAATGGTTGAACAATGTCTCAGTGCTGTCTAGAAGCATTGTAAATGCCAGTCATAGTTCTTCTGCTTTCTTGGGAAAACTTTCTTTTGGAGTGATATAATCCCACTAACCTAATGACCAGAAAGTGATTTAGACACATCATGACCATTATTCCTGTTTACTTAGTCTGTACAAGTGACAGGTACAAACTTATTAGAATTCTGTTCTCACTCAGCAACTATACCCCAAACAGAAACATTGCTCACATTTTGGGAGAAAGAAAAAGAGTAGTTAATTTCATTTAAAAATACTGTGTTCATAAGCAGTTAAAAACTTAATAAGGCATAAGGTGAGGTAGACTCAAAATCATTCATTCAAACTGTGTTAGCTTTTACATGGCAATTTATTCTTAGTTTCAACCAAACCAACATTTAACTGCTAGATATTTGATATCTGCAATTTGGGGAGGAAATGCTGAATCGGTTTAAAATAGCTTCAAAGATGTTGATACTCATGTGGGAATTAATTGGCATGATTAGGAAGCAAATTGCTGGGATGACTTACATTTACTTGTTTATCAAACCTCCTGGGTTTTGCACTAAACATTATTTAATGCTTACTTGAAACTTTAGGTGTTTTATTCATTAATCACAACTAGAACAACAAAACACAGAAATTCTGAAAATAACAAATATGGAATGTATACCGCTTTTCTATGTAGTTATGATGAACAACGTGATACAAAGTAAAGCCAGTAAGTCACAAAGTAATGAGAGGTAATTAATGTGTCCAGAACTAGAAATATTTCCATCAATAATACAAAGGGAAAAGCCTCTGTGTCTCAATATGGAAGTCAGGCTTTGCTGAAGCTGAATAGTGAGGAATTCCCTGTCAATCTTTCAGACTGTGGTTGTCTTGTGCTGAATCTTTGCTCGTTATTGTTGCACCTCACGCTGTGCTGTTTGGGGAGAACTATTTTGCATGTAATATGTGGTATCTCATCAAGAACTCTGTTAGCACAATGGTTAGGTGCTCAGTTACCTATCAAAAGTCCATTTTTGAACCCATTCAGTGACTCCACATGAGGCAAGACTTGGTGATTTCACTCCATGTCAGCAAGAAAGGAAGGGATCTTAAATAGATCTATGCTATATTCCCATCGCCCTCCACAAATGGGAGGAAACTTCCTTTTAATTGCACTGTGACCTGAGATAGGAGGCTGCACATCTTCCTACAACTTTTACAAATGCTATGCTCCCCGGATCAGATACCATTAAGGGCTTGCTTACATGCTGTTAGCTCACACTCTGGAGACGACCTCAGCTGACAAATTAATGAGAATCCTGACCAGCCAAATTGACACAAAGCCTAAGGATCATAAATAGAGTGATAAATTATTCTTAAATGAAAATTAATCAAAAAGTCTGTCTGGCAAAATAATCTTTCTCTTTTATTATTCTCTCTTTTGAAAATATATTATTATACATAATGTATAGTGCTTTACGTTTTCAAGAAAACCAAGCAAATAGAGTAATTAGATAGCTACACTATAGACACACTCTTCAGTGATCATTTTAGTGACTTGCGTTATGGATGGGCTACATAGAAATACATTTACAAAGCAAGATCCTGTGGAAATTCCAGAAATGAGCGCCCAAAATGCTGTGCTATAAAACTAGAAGAGACTAAAGAGAACATGTAGGAGAATTCTTTAACACTACACCACATAATTAATGCTAGCAACATAAATATAATTCAGATGCCATTTAAACTAAGAACTCAATGTTGAAAAAGATTAAAGCAATTTGTCCAAGTTTACATGGATTTGCCCATAGTTGTTGTTCATTTTAGATGCCTTCAAATCTATTCTGACTCATAATAAAGTGACCTTATGTACAACAAAACAAACATTACATTGTGTCATGACATCCTCACAATTGTTGTGATGTTTGGACTGCTAATCTCAAAATTCTAAATCATTTAATAATATCTTATACTAGTGATATTTTGTGTGTGCATATGCCAAAAATAATTGCTACCACATTTTAATTTGAAAGAAATAATTGAGACTATGGCAATATTTCTAAAAATTTACAACATACATAGTTTCACTTTAGTAGAAGTGTCTATGTCAAATTATATGTAAGACAAAATTATTTGTACAGAGATTTTCTTGTAAACAATGTTTGTGTTAGCAAAATATTGGGGAAACATAAATACCCACAAAAATTGAATAATTAAGTTATTAAATATCTATATTGTTACTCCATTTGTCTGTCAATGTGCCATACTGTGGTGATTTGTGTGTTGCACTGATGCTAGTGTATCATTGGTATTTCCAGCATTGGTATGCCAGCAGGGTCACCCAAAGTGAACAGGTTTTGGTGGAGTTTCCAGACTAAGAACAGACAAGAAAGAAGAATGTGCCTCCGTTCCCAAACAAAGGAAGCAGGCCATAGCAGAGATAATGCCAGAGCAGTGGTCGGCGACATTTTTTTTAACAAGAGAGTCCTTTTTCTATTGTTTCTTACAAAATTGTTTGCTGGTGGGTGACATCACTTCTATTTTAGATTATACATTATCTTAGAATACAGAAAATAAAAACATTATACATATGGGATAATCCAATATATCTTAAGGATGAAATTACAAATTTATTATCATCAAATCTATATTTACAGCTTGAAAGAAATCATAAAATGTTAGCAGAAAAGTAAACACCATATAAAGAAAATGAACCCCTATTCAATTTAGAATACTTAATCATGTTAATGGCTTCCTTGATACTGTCTCATTATCCCTGTAAGGTTTGAGATGTTTGGGTGATAATTAATTATTTAAAAAAAAAAAACATGATTCTGAATTTTTGTTAGTTAATCTGTTTTGCGATGAATTGAGAACGAATTTCTTGGGAAAATAACTGCTCACATGAGTAGTTGGACCCAAAAGCTGATAGTAAAGCAAAACAAACAATTTATTGAAGAAAATTTGGAAGGACGTGATGCCCAACATGTAGCTGTCATGCTTAAGTGATTTTCCTCAGTGCCCTCAAGTTTTCTTCTTAAAGCCTTGAGTTAGTCTGTCTATATTGCTGAGTTTTTGAAGTCAATTAACTCTATATCCAGATTTTCAATTTCAAGGAAATTGAAATATTGCAGGTTCAACACATTATCTTGCATTTCATCAGGCTTTATTATAAGACTGAACATAGGACTATGGGCTTTAAAATTCTGAAATAAGGTTTTCAATTTCAGTTTGAATGACATCTAAGTAAGTTTTAAGCATATCTACTCCATTTGTAAATTATTTATGAGTTTTTACTAAAGGAAAACATTTAAATGTTTGTTTCACTAAGTCACCCTATAATGGAACTATCTTACAACAAAAACTTTCCCATTCTTCATAAAGTTTGAGAATTTTCTGGTCCTTGCCCTGTAAATGCAAATTTAAATCATTGAAATGATTAGTAATATCTGCTAAGAATTTTAGTTTAAGAAGCCAATTTTTACCTTTGGGCTGAGGTAAACTTTCACTGATTTCACTCATAAATATTTCAATTGCATCAATGCGTTTCACAAAGCGATTTAGAACCTTTTCTCTGCTTAACTAGAGAATTTCAGTATGCATTAATCATTATATTCACATTCAATTTCTTCTAAAAATGTCTTAAATTTTCTGAGATTCAAGGCAGAACAAGCTTTAATTGTGTTAGTAATTTTAATCACTATGCTCATCACTTCATTTAATTGTTTTGAGAAGGCTTTTGCACATAAACTTTCTTCATGAATTATACAGTAGAATGAAAGTAGTAGTCTTTTAAGTTCCTTCTGCAATGTATTTACAAAGCCAACTTCTTTTGTAACATTTCTGGAGCCCCCTCAGTTGTGACAGAAAACAATTTTTTCTTCAAATCAAAATTATTTCCATTTTCAAATTTAGTGAATTCTTGAACTTTCTTTAAAAGATCAATACTTTTTATAGGACCTAACACTCGTGAAAGTACACACAACCCTTCCCGAACAGCTGGAGAATCAATAGCTCCATAACGAGCAACTATTGCAAGCCTTGCAATGCTATTTATGTCAGTAAATAACAAGTCCAACGAGATCTATCTCATTTAAGCCAAACAATGCATATTGCTTTTCATTTGTTCGGCTCAAAAACACCATGGAGCAGCGATATCCCTCTACCACCGGCCATCACTGTAAATCGAAAGGACCCATTTTAATTCATTGGCAAGAATACCAACCAATCGTAACAATTAAGACTTGTTTAGTGAGTCACTAAAATGTTCTCAGTGGGCTACTTGGTGACTCGCAGTTCATAAGTTGCCAATCACTATGCCAGAGGTTGGGTCTCTCAGGTCTGAGGGCACTCAAAACGTGACTGAAGAGGAGATGGATTCTTGTAGCAGAGTCCATCATGGTGAAATGAATCTACTAAAGTGAGTGAAGTCATTTGCTGAAGGGGCATAACTCAAAGTAAAGAGAAACAGCTGAAAACATCTTCTAAAGATTGCAAACTGAAATGTGTGAAGCATGAATTTAAGAAATTGTAGGTGGTCAAAATGAAACAGAATGCTAGAGATCAATATCCTAGGCCTTGCTGAGATGAAATGAAGTGGTCTTGGACATTTGGGTCAGAAAATCAGATGCTTCATTATACCAGGGATAACACAATTGAGAAAAATGGCTTGGCATTCATTTTCAGAAAGGATCTTGCTAACTCTATCTTGCTGCTATCTGTGATAGGATTATATCTACCTGCCTTGAACAAAATCCAATCAATGTAAATGTTATTTAACTTCATGCTCCAACCACAATAGCCCTTAATGAGATATTGAAAAATTATACCAACAACTTTGGCTGAAACTGGATCGAACATTCAAATTAGATGCATTGATTGCTATTGGTGACTGAATTGCAAAAGCTGGAAACAAAGAGGAAGGAACAGTAGTTGGAAAATATGGAATTGCTGATGGAAATAAAATTGGATATCTCATAAAAGAATTTTGCAAAACCAACAGCTTTAAAAAAATCTTTTTATTGGAGGCTCTTACAGCTCTTATCACAAGTCATATGTACATCCATTGTGTCAAGGACATTTGTATATAGGTTTCCATTATCATTTTCAAAACATTGTCTTTCTACTTGAAACCTTTGTATCAGCTCCTCATTTTTTGTCCTCCTCACCCTACCTTATCTCCCTCATGAACACTTGAAAATTCACATTTTTTTCATATCTACACTGGCCACTGTCTTCCTTCTTCCATTTTTCTGTTGTTCATATTCCTAGGGAAATGGGGGTTTTATATGTATTATTGTGATCTTTTCCCCTTTTATCCCCACACCTTCTCCCACTACCTTCCTTGTTTCACTACTTTTATTATTGGCCCTAAAGGGAGTATCTGTCCTGGATTCATTGTGTACAAGCTTTTATCTGTACCAGAGTACATGCTCTGGTCTAGCTAGACTTGTGAGGTTGAATTGGGGTAATGGTAGTAAGGGAGATGAAGCATTAAAGAACTAAAGGAAAGGTTTAGGTTTCCTTGGTGTTATACTGCACTCTAACTCGCTCATCACTTCCTTGTGGCCCTTCTGTGAGCAGATGTTCAGTTGTCTACAGATGGGTATTAGGTCTATACTCTGCCACCCACTCATTCATAGCAATATGATTTTTTGCTCTGACTTTGATGCCTTGTTACCTAATCACATCAACATCTCATAATTACACAAGCTGGTGTACTTCTTCCATGTGGATTTTGCTGCTTCTCAACTAGATGACTACTTGTTTATCTTCAAACTTTTAAGACCCCAGATGCTATATCTTTTGTTACATGGGCACCATCAGTTTTCTTCCCCATGTTTGTTTATGCATCCATTTTGTCTTCAGTGAGTTTGCTGGGAAGGTCAACATCACAGAATGCTGGATTATTAAGACAAAGGGTTCCTGTGTGGAGGAAGTACTTGAATATAGGCCCAATGGCTGTCTGCCAACTTAACACTTAGCATATAGATCTATGTATGTAGATCTATATCCCTATTATTTTACATATATATTTACATATGTATATGCCTGTATTTAGACTTCTAGAAATGTCTTTTGCCCCCTACTTCTTTCCTCTACTTCCTTTCACTTTCCTCTTGTCCCATTATCATGTTCAACCATTTAGCTTTAGCTTATTCCTCCTGGCTACATTGTACTTGATCAAGCCCCACGAGGCATCCTATGCCCTCCTCTCCATCGATGTTAGATGTTAGATCACTTGTTGTTCCCTTGTCTTTAGGTTTGTTGGCTCCCACCTTCCATTCCCTTGCCTCTCCGTCTCCCCTCAAAGAGGTCCCATTATCTCCTCCCAATTGTATATCTGCCACTCTTATCTAGATAAACATACAAGACAATAATTAGCACAAAAACAAGACAAGAAAAGGGAAACAAACTCTGTAAATTCTGTAGGATCCCGGTACTCAACCACATCCTTACTCGATATACGCAGATTTAGATGTGAAATGTCAAAAACGTTTTCCCTCAGAGTTCAAACAACACATTGGGATCTGAACAGACAAGTGTGAATTTTGTAAAATAAAAGCAGTTCGCTTCAGTCACTTGGAGCTACCTGGCATTGCTAGTGTGCATTATCTAAACCTTTTGTAGTTGTGTTCTAAGACGTATGCTTTAGTTTTCTTAGTTTTTGTGCCTTTTTACACTTTTTTTTACCTAACACAATGGATCCTAAGAAGTTTTTGAAAGAATCATCATGTTAAAAAACGGTCAACCATGCTATTGATATTGTTAATGCTAATTTAGTAAACACTTTTAGAAAATAGTTAAGGAAATGCCAACAGCAGACCAGATTAGACAGAGAATTTAGAGAAAGTAGCCAGGTTCTAGTGAGAAAAGGCAAAGAAGGAGACAAACTCCTGAAAAGCAGTTATCAGTTGATTTTATGGAAGGGCATTCCCCTTCTATACAATGACACTCTCTCCACACCTCCCCTCCACATCCATTTCCACAGATGAAGATCCTCACCTCCCCTCCACATCCATTTCCACAGATCAAGATCCTCATCAATCTCAAGGTATGGACCATACTGTAGTTGTTAGAAACTTTTAAAATGTGTTTCTTATGTAAATTATATCAGTTAATTCTGAGCTTACTTTGAAATTGCTGTGTTATGTTTTATATAAAAAGGAGAGGTTAGGGAGCTGAGCCGGTGGCATAGTGGTTGAAGTGTGGGACTGCGACCCACTGGGTTGGTGGTTCAAATCCAGCAGCAGCTCTCCAGGAGCAAGGCTGTGCCTCCCACTCCCACCAGAGGGCAGTGATGCCCCCCCCCACCAAAAAAGGAGAGGTTAGGATAAAAAACTTGGTCGTCAAGAATGGATTAATACATTTGCAGTTATTTCTTTTTCTTTTCTTTTTTTTTTTTTTTGTGGGCATCACTGCCTCTGGTGGTCGTGGGTACTACCCAGTGCTGCTCCTGAGAGGTGCCGCTGGATTTCAACGGCCAAGCCTGCAGGCCACAGTCCCGCCCTCAACCACTTACACCACTGGGTCTCAGCCCCATTTCCCGTTATTTCTTATCGGAAAAGTGTATTTCGAACTCAATTTTATCATATCTTGACACTTCTAGAATGGATTAGCATCAAGGTCAGATGTGCTAATGTAGTTCCAGGTCTGTTTTTTGATCTCTATGAGTGTTTTCCAGTCAAGTCTAATGAGGTGCCATGCCCTGATCCCAAAGACTGTTTTGGAGATTCCTCAGGGACTTCATGGCTTTGCTCACCTTGCTGCCCTTTTATACACCCTTAGTGTTTTGTCCTGGTGTGTTGGGGTCAGATTGGGCACAATTCTAACATTGTATCCCCAGTGTCGACCTTTGTAGCACTGTAGGTCAGTGAGGGACATTGTGCCTTATGGTAGGGCAGGCCCTATTGATCACACTGTGTATTGGCTGCTCCAAACAAGAATACCATCCTCTTTCTGTCGTCTCCTTCCTTCTTACTTTGCTCCTGTGTTCTCTGATCAGATGCATCCCTCTCCTCGGGCTGTAAGCTCAGTACTGTGCTCTGTAGTACATTGAGGTGGGGGAGGATATCTACATTGCTAGAATTAGGGTCAGTCCTGAAAACCTCTCTGTTGCTTCACTGCTTCATGACAGAATGTTGCATTCATGCCTGGGCATCCCAGGTTGAGGTCTGGTCCCTCTCTCCCTCTGAGATATAAACAATGGTTGGGTTATTCCCTTGCTATTTATATCCTTTCTTTCTTTCTTTCCCCCTACTTTTTAGTTGAATGTCATTTGTACCCTTGTAATGGACCTGGCTCCTGCCATACTACCTGGATCTCATGCCAGGAATGCATGTGCATACAGTAGCTTTTTGCTACATCCCTTTTGCATTTTTAAGCTTACCTCAGTGGACTCATTTTGTCCTTGTCCTGTTGTGCTTGGCTTACTTTGCTTAGCATAATTTCCTCCAGTTCTTCCTACAGGTAATATGCTTCATATGCTCATCACTGCTTTTCAGGGATGTGTAGTACTTCATTGTATGTATGCGCCACACTTTTTAAATCCATCTATCTGTTGATGAAAATTTGAGTTGTTTTCAACTCCTTGCATTGGTGAACTGTGCTGCGATAAACACTGGAGCATAGATGTCTGGTCCTGGTTTGTTTCTTGCCTCTTCTGGGTATGTGCCCAGTAGAGGGATTACTGGGTTATATGGTGACTTGATTTTCATCTGTATGGCTATACATACTTATAAATACACCAGCAGTGAACAAGAGTTTCTATCTTCCCACAGCCCCTCCATCATGTGTTATTTTCTGATTTTTTGAATTGGGCTTTCTTTGAGGGCTGTAGGTGGTAATTCATAGTTGTTTTAATTTGCATCTCTCTAGGATTAATGATTCGGAGCATTTTTCTCATGTTTATTAGACATTTGAATTTCTGTCCCTTTGAAACTTCTATTTGAACACCTTCTCATTGGGCTATTAATTTTTTTCCTTGTTGTATGCTACCAGAGTGTTGTAGATTTTTAGCAATATGACCTTTGTCTGATGTGTTGTTACTAAACATTTTTTTCCAGTCTGTGGACTTTCTTGTTATCCAAGATGATGCTACTTATATCAAGATAACATAGAATTTATTCTGACACACAATCACTCTATCTTCATTTGAACAAGACATTGTTAGGTCTGGCAGCATACAAAGATTTCTATGTTTTAGCCAAAGGTTTGGGCAATGTACTAATTAACCCATTTCCTTGAGGGTATTTCTTTTTAACTGACTTTTTTATGACATTACCAAGGATGATGATTTTCTCTAAAGTCTGATTCCTTCTGATGACAAGCTCAAAATTGGCACTGTTGCCTATTCTTATTAACCTCTTCCTCTAATTCAACTAAGAAGAATCAGGACTTCTGAGGAAAGACTTCTTTAACATGCCATGAGAATCATATATCAGATATGAAAATATGATAGAAAGAACAAGATGAATAACCATTGTTGCATTAAAAGAAGACAGTACATTGTTCTTTACTTATTTGCTTATATTAAATTCTCATAAGTATCTGGTTGTGTGTATGGTTAATGTCATTTGCAATGATAAAATAATTGTAACTTTTATACATACACACATGAACACATACCCAGAAACAAATAAATAAACATGCCTAATTTTTTATTAATATGTATCCTTAAACACTGCTATTCTTGCATCACTTTTGTTTATTTTCTTTGTCACTTGATTAGAAGTTACAAAAGACTTCTTCAAAGTGTTGAAAAACAAGAATACTACTTTGAGGACTAAGGTGTGCTTGACCCTAGCCATGATAATTTCCAATGCTCTATCTGTATGTCAAAGTTGGACAGTGAATTCAAAAGACCAAAATAAGTGCTGCATTTGAAATATGGTTTGGGTGGCAAATATTGAAAGCACAATGGACTGGTGAAAGAACAATCAGATCCACCTTAGAAGTATATCCAGAGTGCTCCTTAGAGGCAAGAATGTCCAGACTTTATCTCGTGTACTTTGGACACACTGTCAGAAGAGACTAGTTCCTGGAGAAAGACACCATCCTGAATAGAGTGGAGAGGCTTTAAAAAGGGAAAGTCATTCATCAGTTGAATTGACACAGAGGTGCAGGCACAGAGGCTTCAAGCACAAGAACGATGGTGAGCATGGAGCAGGAGGGCACAGTTGTTTCGTGCTCTTTACAGAAAACATCTGGTGACACCCAACAAGAACGACATGAGATTTTGAGCCCAACACAAGCCCTAACAAAATAGTAATATGATTTCTCTGGATAGCTCATATAAATTTTTAAAAAACTACTAAGATATGTATTCTTCATCATGAGCATGTGAAAGTTGTACAATTCTCGATATAATCCTACTAGCCTCCATTCTGGACTAAATAATTCTCAATACTTTTTAAAATAAATTAATATTTAAAAGTTGCTAGAAAAATTTTAAAAACTTAACCCAGGGCTATCAAGTAAATATTGTCAGAAACTCATATTAGATTTTGAATCAGAAAACTTATACAGGATTTCTGAGACAGTAAATCTTTATAAGAGCAGATGGCTCCCACTTTTTCTAGAGAGGTAGCCAATGATTTGAAATGCCTACCTTATATTAGCGTTCAATACTTAAATGACAGTGTCACCAAGGTTCTAGACAATGAAAATAGTAGCAGATGCTCCTATAAAATATAATACTTAGCATATAATAAGATAGAGTTAAATCTATACATATACACAATGTTTAAATGATGATGTGATAGCTATAATATTGACAGTTCAAATCCACTGGCCACTTCTAGGGAGGAATATGTGACATTCAACTTCCATAAAGATTATAACCTTGGGAACCTATGAACAGTCATATTCTATCCTATAGGGTCGATGATTCAAATAGACTTGATACCAACAGGTCTTTACTTATCCAGTTAGATTATTGTTTTTAAAATGCAAGCTACAACACTGTCAGTAGAAAATGTCCTATTATAACAAAGCAAATAAAAGAAAATATTTAAATTGACTCTTATTCTCTAAATCCGTAGTATTCATCTGGTAAGATCAATGGAAATTAGGATAATAACAAAAAAAATTTATAGAAGTAGGTACATATTTTAAAAGCATATAAAAGATTACATTTTAATATTTAAAAATAGAAGCCATAGGTTTTAGAAAACAAAGCACAGAAATTAAACCTTAACAAGACATTCTCTTCTGATAAGAGTGCACTTCAGAGATTTTCTTTTTTATCAATGAACCTGCACTCAGCTCAGTGTAAGGGATACATTAAAATAAATAATTCACTCATAAAGGAAAAATATTGAATGCTTTGAACACCTTGCTCATTTTTGTAATTGTCATCCTGTCTAATATATTGACACAAACATACATAATTATAGATACACACAAATGTACATTATCATCTATCTTTCTACCCATCTCAGGGTTAAATCCTTTCCCCACATGTATTTTAACTTTATGCTCATCAAAAAGTTGAGAAACTGGACCATATGAAGAAGAACTCAGCATCAGGATTGGAGTGAGTCTCATTAACAATTTGCAATATGCAAATGACACAACTATGATTTCTGAAAGGCCAGAGGTCTTGAAACATTTACTTAGGAAGATCAAAGGCTACAGTTTTCAGGATGGACAACAAGTCAAGTAAGGAAAACAAAACTCTTCACAACTGCATAGGAAGACACCATTATGATAAACAAAGAAAAGATTTACATAATGAATTATACTTGGAGCCATAAGCAACACTCAAGAAAGCATCAGTCAAGAAATCAAACAATAGTAATTCTTTGGGAAAATATGCTGCATAAGACCCCTGTAAAATACTAAAGAGCAAAGTTGTTACCTTGAAGACCAAGATGTGCATGACCCAATCCATGATATTTCAATGGTCTCATAGGCATGTGAAAGCTAGACAAAGAATAGAGAAGATTGAAGACTAATACATTTGAATTATTTTTTGACAAAGAATATTGAAAATACCATAGACTGCTAGAAGAACAAGTAAGTTTTTCTGGGAGAAAGTAAGCTAGAATATTCCTCAGTAGCAAGAATGGCAAGGGTTAACTTTACGTACTTTGGTCATTGCAGGGCAGTTAATTATGCAATGTGCCTCTTCTAGCCATTTGATCTTTCCCTGAAGGGTAAGAGAAAACAGGAAAAAATACAGACAGGATTCAGTTGCAATTATAAGCAGGTATAATTATAATTGCCATCCTACTGGGTATAGAAGGAGCCACCTCAGAAGAAGCTGGAGGCAAAAATTTCACTACCAGCTTGAGGGAATGTACAGGTTTTAAGGACACTGAAAAACACATGCACTGAATGTCCTTGATTGAGGAGACAGTTTTGATACCAGAAGAAGAATAGAAGAAGAACACTAGCAAAACCAGGAGGTAGAACATGATCAGAGTCAAGGATTTCTTAGCCCACAGAGCCAGTAAAACTGAGTGCTGGTAGGCAAGAGGCTAGTTTGTGGAGTGGGCTGCCTCGAAACACTTAATTAAAGGAGCTGGGTTTCCGAGTGCTATCAGGATGAGGTCATAGAGAGAATGGTCTATGGTTCTGGCAGAGAGAAAAATGTCCTGACTGAAAAACTGAACAACTGTTTCCTGAGCATTTCTTATCTGAATTCAACTTGTTAAATTCCTTAATAAACTGCATAATGTGGGTCACTGCCTAAGGGTTCAGTGTGGCCACTGCAATGAATCAGTGAACCCAGGCATAAAGTTCCAAGGAAGGATGATTGATATCAATACAGGGTAAAAGAAATGGGGGGTGAAAACATATTCAATTTCCATGCTATGGCAGTCAGCCTTGGGATCTGGGAGAAACTGAATGTGCCTCCCATGACATTTTCTGGGACCTGTTATCAAGAAAAACCAGTCCCTAAAAAAGACATCATAACTAGAAAGGTAGAGGGCTTGCAAAAAAAGAGGATTGCCCTAAATGAAATGGATTAACACAATGGCTGCAACTGTGGACTCAAGTGCGACAATTGTTAGGACAGCCAAGGAGTGACAGGCTTTCTTCTGTTGTCCATGAAACGGATGCATGCTTGTGTTACTTCTCTCTGTTCTTGTTGTTTTTAGGTGTCATTTCAGGCAAGTAGCAAAACTGTTTACAGTAGAACAAAACACTCACTGCCCAGTTCTGCATAATCTTCCCAATTTTATTTCTTTGAGCTCATGGTTGTAGTCACTGTGCCAGCCCACCTAGATGAGACTCTTCCTCTTTTACCACTTTACCACATGTGAGGTCTTTCCCTAGAGACTAGTCTCTCCAGATAAAAATGTACCTCCTCACATGATGTACCTGACATGTGCATATACATACGTATATATACACACAGGGGAGAGAGACTGGACTTTCTACTTCCATAAGCAGTTATAGTCCTAGAAATGCACAGGAGGGTTACTTTGAATCAGCATTGGCAGTGAGATTGGTTTTGCTTGGATATGCATCCATCCATATAAATAAACACACTTTTTATAAACACACACATCAACAAGCAGAAAGGTTATGGCCATTGCGTCACTCCAACCCACATTGATGCTACAGGATGAAGTAGAGCTGTTATATGGGATTCTCATGACGATGCTCTCCCATGACGCTGACTCCCAAACCATTCTCCTATCTTCATAGAAGGCTCAAACTTCTGGATTCTCAGTTAGCCACAGTTTGCTTAACAAACTAAAGACGGGATATTTTAAAATCAAGCAACCAAATCAATGTGAAGGGGTGGGGAAATTGTGGAGATCCAAAACCCATCTGGAAGTTAATACATTAAAGACTGAATAAACTCAGGATCTGTCCGCACTGTGTTAATTACTGTGACACCAGGATATCATACACAAATGTGTATTGCACTTATATAGCTACACATATACCATATATGTGTGTAGCAATATGGCTCAGACGTAATATTTGAAGGAAGAGTTAAAGGGCAGGTATTATATAGAGCCTACTGAGAGACTAACTTTACATTAAATTTCTATCTTCTGCAAAGCCCCTCTGTCCATCCTGATATTATGTTATGTGTGTGCACACCTTTCATACTTATCCATCTCTTTAGTAGCATATAGCTTCATGGGCTCCTCTCCATCTACCTGACTAAATCCCACCCCAAACTTCCTCTTTCTATCAAATTTCCCAAAGGGTTCTTCACTTTTATTTAACTTTTAATCCATAAATTTCAAATCTAAAAAATACCCCACAAAACTTCATATTTTAAGTACTTAGACTATTTGGATTTCGGCAATGTTCATTATGATACAACTTGAGTAACATTTTTGTTCAGGCTCCTGCTCGTGCTTCATAGACATACGTGACATGCGTTGCCACACGGGAACAAGTGCTCAGAAGAGTACCCGAATGACTTAATGATCTGCTGTCATCTTCTTTAAATTCTTAGTCAGTTTTGAAAAGGAATCTTGCATTTATATTTTCCCCTGGGATCTGTAATTTAAATGGTCTACCTCTTCTTGCCCTTCCCTTCCCTTCCCTTCTTTTCACTTGGCTTATTTTCCTTTCAATCTCTTTTGTTCTCTCCTGTCCTCTTCATCTATTCTCTCCACTTTTCTTTTGTTCCTATTTTTCTCAAGCACATTCCATTGTGTATGGAGGCTCACACATAGACACATACACACAAACATACTTTAATGGGCCTGGCAGCCTAGAAAGTCATATATGTGAGTTTGTTAAAGTTAAATAATGGCACTGTTCCAAGAAAAATGCACACATTATGTAAAATATCCATTTTGAGAGGTAATGGGTAATTCATATATGTCAGCTTTTAGTCATTAAAGACTGCAATCTCATATAAAAGATTTTCAAAAGAGCAATAGAATTAGAAATATTTAGTAAAACTTCAGAAATCATGATATACCAGTCTGCATGTGTCAGTCCAGGTAGACTAGAGAAACAAATTTATTAACATGCATATAGATATAAGGGAAAGGTTTATATTCCAGAGTAATGGGACATTGAGAACGCATCCCAATCCAGTCCAGTCCAAGGTCATAAATCCTACATTAGCCCATATGTCCAATATCAGTTTATAAAATCTTCTACGGATTCACGAAGCACATGCAATGACACCAGGACAATCACAGGCCAGTGGGTGCAGAGTCTTGCATATCCAGCAGCTGTAGAAGCATCCTGGCGCTAGCAGGGGTCTCCCCTTGGCTCCTTATTTCCAGAGTTCAGGGTCCATCAGCAGTAATCAGTGGCAGTAGGAGCATCTCTGTGGTGGTAGTTGTCTCGCCGTGGCCTCCCAAACATCTCTGCACTGGCAGGAGTCTCCATGTGGCCCCAGAAGTTTGGTTTCATCAGGGTAAGCTGACATGACTTCTCCGGCTCCTCCAGTCTCCAGCATGCTATCATCTCCTCTTGTCAGTAGAGCGTCTCGAAGAAATTGAGTTGATGGTCTCTCACCTCCAATTGGGACCACAAGACTTCCCAGAATTCTCAGGAGAAAGCCATGCTGACACAGAGGCCTCATTGGCTACCACCAGATTGACAGGCTAGACGCCACCCAAATACTCCCAGTGCTGAAATTGACACAGATCAATGACTGTCACAGACCACCTGTAGCAAAACGAAACTTTATCAATCCTAAAGACTTATAGAACCATTCCAGTTGGAATTAATTTAAAAGATTTGAGTGACTTTGCTAAAGACTGATTAATATTGATTTTATGTCAGGAGTTCTGTAAATAATTCATTTCTCTTTAGTCACTTGTACATTTAGACCACCAAGGCTCCTGTGAACTTACAATAGATGAAATTGAATGTATTGCTCTTATGTATGCAAACTTTGTAGAATTTGAGTCACCTCTTATTATGCTGGATAGCCACATAGTCTGTCACTTTTACACTGTTGCTAAGTGCTTTTGCATTTACCTGCATAGGAAGGACCTGATTTCTTTAGCAACCTTTGTTTAGAGCTGGGTTTTGTTTCCTCCACTATGGATACAATTATGAAATTGCTAGACTCATTTCATTGTTTTATTGAACATTCTTTATCACAAGCATTTTGAGCTTTAATTATCCTTCCTCTATACTCAAGTATGTCAGTCTTATTACCCTTTGGCCCTAAATATATGCTTACCAGCCACCTTGCAGTGTGTATAGAAAAAGAAAGAAATGGAAGCCAAGTAGCTACATTACTAACATTTTAACATAAAATAGTCATATTCAATTAAAAGAAGCAATTAGATGGAAATAGAGCTATACATTTCAGCACACCAGGAAAACTGTAAATGGCAACACATTGCACTTCATGAATATACATGGTGATTTTTATCATGAAAAAATGCATGATTCTTTTGACAGTTCAGCAAATAATTTATAGCTATATGATTATGCTGTTGATTATTTTACCTCAGGATGTATAAAGCACGTGATCTAAATAAACTGAGCATTATACCATATTAAAGATGATATACAATATACAGTGAGATGAAAGTATTTTAATCTTTCAATCATATTTCCTGAAGATCTATATTCACTTTAAAAATTCTGATACATTAAAATTCTCTGCCTGAAAATGGAAAAGATAATTAAAATATACTAAAAAAGAGTTGAGAAAGATAATTGATAGGTATAGTCTAGTGCCTAAATTTTTTTGTTTGTGAACTAGCTAGGAGAGTAAAAGAATGTAAGGTACTTATTTAACTTTTTAAGATTAAGATATATATGAGTAATTTTGTTGATTTTCAGGACTGCTATAATTATTTTGTTGAATATTTTTCATGTCTGCCATGTTTGTTCAGCTATTGGTCTATGACCCTTCTTACATATAAATTTATCACTTTGAGGATATCATTATTTTTGTTAACATAAAGGAAAATTGCTGAGAAAGCATATGAATGACATAGAAGAAAGAGCTGATAGATTTTACTTCACATATGTTTGACATAGTATCAGCAGAGACTAGCCTCTCAAGCAGGATAGCATGTTTACTTAAGTAGACAGCCAGCAAAATGGAGAAAGACCCCTAAAAAGATAGATACACCACTCGTTTTTTTTTAATGTATGGTATAATTTTAATGCATTTTTGTTTGTATTCACAATCAATGTCCATTGGGCCAATAAATCAAATAATATACTGCATTGGGTAAATCTGATGATACAAACACCAGCACACGCATGCGCACGCACACACACACACACACACACACACACACAGATATCCTTAATGTTTTAAAAAGCAGAGATAGCTCTTGGAGGCCAAGCTGAAATTCTACTCAAGACTTTGTAGTTCCAATTTCCTGATAAACATGTAAAAGATAGATAAGAAATAAGGAAGACCAGAGAGAGGGATTGATACCTTTGAATCAAGATGCTAATGAAACATATGGAACTTACTATGAATCACTAAAAGGAAGAACAAAACGTTCTTGGAAGAAGTATAGCCATTGTTCCCTTTAGAAGTGAAAATTGTAATAAGAATTTACCTCACATATCGTTGACATGATATCAGCAGAGAATAGCCTCATAAGCAGGACAGCATGCTTGCTAAAATGGAGCGTCAATAAAACAGAGAAAGATCCTCAACAAGGTAGATTGGCAGAGTCTCCCACAACAGGCTCAAATATAACAGAGATTGTGAAGATGACACAAGATCTGGCAGTGTTTTATTCTTTTGTACGCAGGGCTGTTATTAGTCAAAATCAACTTAATGGCACCTATGGTAGGTTGGGTTCTCCGGAAAAACAAAATCAGTGACGCTCATAAGTGTGTGTAGATAGAGATCTTTTTCCAAGACATAGTTCATAGTTGTAGAATAAATAGATTACAGATTAGGTTTCTGTTATAGAGGTCTCTGCTGGTACAGGTAGCGGCAGGGAAAATAAACTAGACAGCAGGGAAACAAAGCAAGAACATCACAGGCTGGTGGGTGCAAAGTTGAATGAACCTATGGTTAATAGTGTGCTGATAGCTCCTGGGATTGACAGGCAGGATGGCAGGAGACCTATGAACCTGGTGCAGGATCCAGAAGAAGTGATCTTGCTTCATAAAAGGGTGAATCTATACTAAGAGCAAGTCATCCCCAAATGAAAAATGCTCTTCAATTGTATATCAAGGCAGAGACCAGACTAAGAAGGTGGTTCTCCACCCTAATCTTTCCACAAATCTTTGACTGCTTCTCAGAAGATTCCATCATGGACTTGACCACATTATGTTAGACAACATGATGGGAGAATGCTGGCTCAGCTAGGTTGACATAAAACCTAACTATCACAACACTAACAACAACAGTATTTCTAAATATGATGAGCTAGGTGATAGATATTAAATTAACTTTTCTGCTGCTCCTGTTGTTGTTGTTAGGTTTTATCAAAAAGATTCCATCTAATTGCAACTCCTATGCACAACAGAATAAACAGTACCTGGTCCTATATCTTCATAACAATTGTTCTTTAGCTTGAGGCCATTATTACAGCCACTGCATCAATCCTTTTGAATGGGCTTCCTTTTTTTTTTTTTTTTTTTTTGGTTGACCTCTAATTTACCAAGCATGATGTCCTTCTTCAGCGACTGGTCTCTCCTGATAACATAGTCCAAGTGTATGTGACAAAAGTCTCCCCACTCTTGCATCTAAGGGGCATTCTGATTGTACTTCTTCCAAGACAGATCCATTTGTTCTTCTGGAAATACCTGGTACAGTCCCTTGTACTTTCAATATTCTTTGCCAGCAAAATAATTCTTTTTAAAAAAATGAATTATTTTATTGGGGACTCATACAACTCCCATCACAATCCATACAAACATCAATTGTATGCAGGCCACATTTACACACTTACTGCCATCATCACTTTCAAAACATCCTCCCTCCATTCAGGCCCTGAGTATCAGCTCCCAATATTACCCTTCCTCCCCCCCTTTCCCTTGAACCCTTAGTAATTTACAAATTGTTATTTTTTCATACTGTACACTGTCCAATGTGTCCCAACACTCACTTCCCTGTTGTCCATGTCCCAGAGAGAAGGCTACGTGTAGATCCCTGAGGCTACGTTTAGATCCCTTTCTATTCCTCCATCCCTCCACCCTCCTTGTATTACTACTCCTATTACTAGTCTTGATGGATCATCTATCCTAAATTCCCCATGTTTCCAACTTCACTGTATATCTCCTGGTCTAGCTGGATTTATGTGGTAGAATTGGGTTCATGATAGTGGGTGGGAGGCAGCATTTGGGAACTAGAGGAAGGTTGCATATTTCATTGCTACCACCCTGTATCTTAACTGGCTCATCTCCTCCTTATAAACCCTCTGCAAGAGGATGTCACCTCACCTATTGATGGGCTTTGGGTCTCCAATCTGTAATCCCCCTCATTAATAATAATATAATTTTAGCTCATTGATGCTTGACACGGGATCCCTTCACTAACTCATGATCACACAGGCTGGTGTGCTTCTTCCATGTGGGCTTTCTTGCTTCTGAGCTGAATGGCTGCTTGTTTACTCAAGCCTTTAAGACACCAGATGCTATATCTTTTTTTTTGTTTTGTTTTGTGGGCATCACTGCCTCTGGTGGTCGTGGGTGCTACCCAGTGCTGTTCCTGAGAGCTGCCGCTGGATTTGAACCGCAAGCCCGGGGGCTGCAGTCCCACACTCAATCACTTACACCACCAGGGCTCAGCCCAGACACTATATCTTTTGGTAGCCAGGTACCATCAGCTTTCTTCATCACATTAGCTTATGCACACATTTGTCCTCAGCAATCAGATCAGGAAAGTGAGCACACAGTGTTATACTTTTTAGTTCTTGAAGCCTGATATCTAATCCCTTTGACACCTCGTGATCCCACAAGCTAGTGTGCTTCTTCCATGTGGGCTTTGTTGCTTCTGAGCTAGATGGCTGCTTGTTTACTTTGAAGCCTTTAAGACCCTAGAGGCTCCATCTTTTGACAGCCGGACACCATCAGCTTTCTTCACCACCTTTGCTTATGCACACATTTGTCTTCAGTGATCATGTCAGGAAGGTGAGCATCTTGGAATGCCAAGTTAATAGAACAAAGTGTTCTTGGACCGAGGAGGTACTTGAATGGAGGTCCAATGCCCATTTGTTGTCCTACTATAAGTATGCATGCTAATCTCTTTCCTCATCATCACTTATAAATATATGCCCCTATGTACATACCTGTATTTGAACTTCTATAAATGCCCATTATACCCCAGTTCCTTCATCTATTTCCATTTGCTTCCCTCTTGTCCCACTATCATGCTCAACCACCATTTGGGTTTCAGTATTTTCTCTCTGTTATATTAGTCTCAATCAATCCCTATCGGCCTTCTCTCACCCAACTTGTCAATGAATTTATATCAATTGTTATTCCATTTTTCCTGGGCTGATCATCATCACCACCTTTCCCCCTCCTCTCTGTCTTCGATGTCCCCTACCCTGGAACCAACAGTCCTGTTGTTTTTGCCTCCAAACTCTTTGTCCAGTGTATCTTGTCTAGATAGACCTACAGAGGTACCAATATGTACAAAGAGGTCTCCTAAAATGAAGCAACTGAAGCAAATAAAACAATGATAACAACCACAAAAAATCCCTCAATGTACTATATGTACATGTAAAAGAATAATAAAATAATAGCAATATAAAAACCTATATAAAGTTCAAGGTCTGTAGTTGACCTCCTAGAGTGACCCCTGGTTGAGTCGGATGGGATACCAATACCCTGGCCCCAAAATATATCGTTGGCACTCCATCTGTGATTCCACGCTCTGTTGCACACTCTTAGTGCTTTGTATTGGTGTGGTTGTGTCTGACAGGGTATAATCTTGACTCTGCTTCTTCATCCTGGCCCCAGTAGGCTTTGGGTCAGCGAGGGTAGCCGTATTTCATAGTGGGGCCAGCCCTATAGTCCTCTTTGTGCAGTACCTGTTCTGAGTGGGAATATCATCCTGAAGGCTCGGTGGGCCATGATGCATGTCATTCTCTCTTCCTCCATTTTCATTTGTTCTCATGTGCTCTGGTCAGGCATGTCCCTCTCTCCAAGCTTCAGCTTCAGTGCTGGCCTCCAAGGCAAATTCCTCTGGTAGAGAGGTAGCTGCCCCTATAGTTGGGGTTGGGATTGTGTTCTCAGGTCCCTCCACTGGTTCTCCACTCAATGCTGTCATGCTGCATTCACATCCTGGGTCTCTGGGTTTAAGTCTGCTCCCTCTTTCCCTGTGAAGATATAAACAATATGCTTCCCTTTGATGGTTTAGTTATGCTTGCCTTTGGTGGTTTAGCCAGAACAATGCTTCTAATGCATCAATTCTTCTCCAGTATTCCTTTTTCAATGTTCAACTTTCATATGCATATGAGATGGGTGAAAACACCATGGTTTGGATCAGGCACAGAGTTCATGAGAGCAATTGAAAGTAAATTAAAATATAAAATAAGATTATTTAAATAGATTTAAAGTCAAGCAAAATCAAAAAGGCAGAATCCATGGACTTGGCAAGAGTATACTGAATGAGAAAGAAGTTGGACAGCCTACTTTTTTAGAGAGATTATTGTCCCATAAAGATTTACAGTTTTGGAAATCTTAGAGAGAAACACAATGAGTCACAATTGCCTCTCAAATATATGGGTGTTTGTTGTTGTACTATATGCCAATGAGTCAGATTCTACTCATATTGACCCTATAGAGAACAAAACAACATCTGGCCTTGCACCACTCTCAAGTGTGATATTTGAGCTCATTGTTACAGCCATTCAATCCACCTCATTTAATTTCTTCCTTTGTTCCCTCTAATTTACTAAGCATAATGCTTCTTCCAGAGACTTGTCTCTTCTGATATAACATGGTCTCAAAAATAACATCAGTAACACAAAACAAAAACTAGTTTTTATCAAATAGATTCCACTTCATTAGGACCTCAAGTTACAAAAGAATAGACTTGGACGTCATAGGATTTCCAAGGCCGTGGCCTTTTGTCATTTTCTGGAGGTACATCTAGTATGCTTGAGTTGCCAAGCCTTAAGTTAGCAATCATTACACAATTGCTTGCAATAAGCATCCAAGGACTTCTCATAACAATATGAAGAGTATTAGTATTAACTGGTATCAAATGTCCATCACTTGCTTATATGTTTGTCATACTATGGTGGCTTGTGTGTTTATGGGATGTCACTGGTTTTTCAAGTACCAGCAAGGCCACCTATAAAAAGCAGGTTTCAGCAGAGCTTCTAGACTAAAAATTGACTATAAAGAAGTACTAGGCTATACACACCAGATAATTTGATCTCTGAAACCCTTATGGATAGTAGAAAAATATTGCCCTTGTGCCAGAGTATGAGCCCTTCAAGTCAGAAGGTACTCAAAATATAACTGAGAAATAGTTCCTATCCCCAAATGCATGGATGGAGTAAGATATGTGGGAGTCAAGCCTTAGGTACCTTAATTTGCTGGTGAGAGAAGACTCAAAATAAGATTAAAAGACTGAAAACAACTATTAATAATCAGAACTTTGTATGTATGCAACAAGAATCTAGACAAATCAGAAGTCATCAAAATAGAATACATAAAGATTTATACCTTAGACTCTAATGAGCTTAAATGGACTATTGCCATTTTTAAAATGGTATTGATTCTTTTAATCAGAAAACCATATGATTTACTGTGCCAGAAATGACAGGTTCAAAAGAAGTGGCATCATATATATCATCAAAAAGGACATTTCAAGATCTGTCTTTAAAGACAGAGTTGTCTGTGATAAGACACTATCTAGCTGCATAAAATAGAGTCAGTAAATACAATTATTCTTCAAATCTATTCGGGAACTACTAAAGATGATGATGCTGAAATTCAAGAATTTTATCTCTGATTTGGTCTGAAATTTACCAAATACAGAATGAAGATGCATTGATACTTAGTGATCATTTGAATGCAAAGTTGGAAACAAAGACAAAGAAACTGTAGTTGGAAAATATGGCTTTGGTCATAAAAATGGAACTGGAGCTCACTTGATAGAATTTTGCAAGACCAATTACTTGTTCATAGCTAATACCTTTTTTTTCAACAACACATATGCATAAGCTCTCTAGGAGAAATTCACTGAAATGAAATTGACAACATCTCTGGCAAGACACTCAACTGAAGAAATTTAAAGCAAACAAACCTATGAGAACTAAAATAGGATCTTTAGTATATCCTGTTTAGGCTGGGGTATTCTTCTGGTGTGACTCCAGCCCAAACATATCCCACTCAACTTTTAAGAGCATCATTGAACGTTTATGGCAGGAGAACTGGTGAGCTGTGGAATTACATCAAGAACATGAGACATTAAGAAAGCCAAGGAGAGGAAAGCAAAAATCAAAGTGGATGATTGAAGAGGCTCTGAAAATTGTCTCTATTGTGGAGTAGCTAAGGCTAAATGAAGAAGTGTGATATCAATGAGCTGAAGAGAAAATTTCACAGGACAGATCAAGAAGACAAAGTAAAATTTTATAATAAATATGTAATGACCAAGTTCTAATAAACTAAAAGTGAAAATCATACAAGCATATACTGAAAGAACTAAAGAAAAATTCAATCCTCAAGTTGCAATACTGATATATTTTCTTCTTCCATAAAGAGTTACTGTCCTGGAATATCACAGGGACATTTTTATCGTGACCTATAGGGTCACTAAGAGCTGGCATTATTTGTCTCCATAGTTATATTATGATTTTTCATGACAAATAATGTTTAGACATGTGCTTTTAAAAAAGAAAAGGCTAGTAATACAGGGGAGCCAGGACACATGAATCCCCCAGGACCAGTAGTGAGAGTGGGGACACTGAAAGGGTGGAGAGAAGATAAGGTAGAGAAGGGTAGTCAATTACAAGGATCTAAACATAACTTCCTATCTTGAGGCTGGACAGTGGAGACATTGGGCAGTGTAAGATATGACAAAATAATAATAGTTTATAAAATATCAAGGGGTAGTGAGGGATAGATGCAGGATGGGAGGGGAAATGATGAGAAGCTGATGTCAAGGGCTCAGGTGGAAAAGCAAATGGTTAGAGAATGATGATGACAATGGGCATGTGAAAGTGCTTGGCACAATATATGTATGTATGGATTGTGATAAGCGATGTATAAGCCCCCAATAAAATGACTAAATAAATAAATAAAATTAATAAAAGAAAAAGCCAATTGAAATAGCAGCATCTGAGGGACCCTCCTGGCCTGGTTAAACTCAAGGCAGAGAGACCATGTCAGAGTTTATGACAACTGTTACTTGGGAATCCAAAGAGATAATCTCTATTAATTTTCTCAATGGAAAATCAGAGGACTTATTGTGAAAATACCATGCTTACTATTTTCCAGAATGCTCTGTGTCATTTTTAATGATTTAATCAAAATATATTTTTTATTTTGTTTTGGGTCCTCTGGTGCCTTGACAGAGCTTTTTTTTGGTGTATGTTAGAGGGAAGGATTTCAAACCCAGATATTTTTCAGTGTAGCAGGAAGAAGACTGTTCTGATGAATGAACTATTCTCAGTTTTCTACATTCAATAATGGTGTGATAAGTCTTTAGAGATTTTCCCTTCAGCCTATTCCTATAGATTAAATACAGAGATTACCACAAAGAAGCAAGAATAAGAGGATAATTATGACCCTTCATGCACTTATTCTTCACCTACAGTAATTAAGTTCCATTTTAAGACTCAGCAATCTAGTCTACCTCTCAAAAAGTGTATAACAGGAGGAAAAGAACAATAAGCAGTCATTTCCCATATCTGTTTGGGCATTTTGCTTGTGATTATTTGGGTCTAATATGCTGATGCAATAAGGGTGGTTTCTTCCTGAAGTGTTATGTCAGAAATACTCAACACTAGGCATAGATCTGAAAGAAGGAATCTAAAGTACTCACCAAGCAATGTATAAAGTCAGGGCTGAGCCCTGGTGGTGTAAGTGGTTGAGTGCGGGATTGCAGCCCACAGGCTGCAAATCCAGTGGCTGCTCTCAGGAGCAGTTCTGGGTAGCTCCCACAAACACCAGAGGGCAATGATGCCCTCCCAAAAGCAATGTATAAAGTCAAGATTCAGGGCCAGGTGTAGCGATACCAATCAACAAGGCACATAAACCAGGATGTAGGAAGTGAAAACTCAGCATGTGCCGTCTTAATAAAAAACATTGGATGCTTGAAGCTGTGGTCTAAACAAGAGCCCTCTGCTACTGTACTCTCAGTGTCCTTAATCACAGCTCATCTCGTATCTCATTTGTTTACTTATGAATCTACTCGTTTCTGGTTTGCAAGCTTCTCCTGGACAGGCGCCACATCTTACTCAGCTGAAAAACACACTGTATGCATGTTATCTTAAATATAGTAACAATCCCCTGAGTGTTTAACTCAATTGTGCTGAAGCAAAGGTCAGGAAAATCAGGCTGCACAGATGCAAGAGAAATATTACCATTCAAATCACAGCTGCGTACATGGCTTCAATAAAACATGCTTACTTCTTCTAAAAGAAAGGATAAGAAAAGACTCTGAAGCTGCTACTGTAATTATTTCACCAGGAAATTGATAACCCCAAAGAGTCTATTTGTGACTATGCTGAGGAGCTCTGTATCAAATTAAATCATCTTTCAATGAGATCATTGCTGGAGACAAATATCTGACTGTCAGCATATTATTTTTAGAAGTTTCAAGTGCTTTGAAATGCAAACTTAAACAAACAAACAAAAATGCTTAGGGACTTAGGCTGAATATTCACTGCCTACTCATTTAGAGTCTCAAGTGCTTTTTACCTTAAAGATGATATGTGCTATCTCAGTCCAATTTATTAAATAGAAGAGTTTTTGTAGAATAAATTCAAATTGATAACACTATGTAGACATATACCACTTAAGCACCTTACCAAGTATTTCCAGATATGAAATCATATAAAATTGAAAGAATAATCTGAAGCTTCTGGCAGGATGACAAACCATACAGACAAGAGACCCAAAACCTCCACAACAAAGTCAAGACAGACCAAATGAAACAGATATAACTTTTAATCTTGAAATCTTGAACTTCAGAAGAAATAATAAAAAAAATAAGTCTAACACAAAAAAGCTGAACAAAAGTGGCCAAGGAGGGACAGAATGGTGAATTAATGGTTAGTCCAACAAGAAACACCCATCTAACATTGCTGCAAGCTACAGGGGATCAATACAGTGACCTAGCACACTAGTGACAGCAATTAAAAAAAAAGGACTCCTCCCTTATTCCTACAATGTCTTTGTGATCAGAAGCTTGGCCAGCCACAACCCCTGCCCATTCAGTACCTGGTGACATCCATACTCCTGCACCACCCCTGCTCTTGCAGAGCTTGAAGTCGCATCCTCATGGATTGATAACTGGATACACCACCCCTACATTTGGAGGTTCATAAATGTCCTTTCATGAGATCAGCAGATGAAGAACCAGGTCCATGGCCACCCCATGGAAAGGGATTAACTCCTTCTGTGACCATCTACCCTGCTGCCTGTTGTACTCTGAGATTACAATCATTCCTTCAGGAAATAAGTCCTTCCTTTCTACCACGTGATTTTTCTTTTCTTTATCCATATGCCTAATCTTCTCCAACCTTACAATCCTTTACACCAACGTTTAACAAAATGGACTTGCATATTGTCTTCCTAGGATTTACAACTTAAGAGTAGAAAATAGACACTAACCATAAAATCACACAAAACAGTTTATGACAAGGACTCACCCAATTTCCCAATTAGCAACCTTAGGAAGATCAAAGAATAATTGGTGGAATTAAATTGAGATGTTGGGAAAGAATATTGGGCATACTGTGCACTGTCAGAACAAACAAGTTAGTCTTGGAAGAAATACAGTAGGAATGCGTGCTAAATGTGAAGACAGGAGCCTTTGCCTGGCTTACTTTATACACTTGATGAAAGATGACCGATCTCTTGAAAAGGGTAGCATGTTTGGTAAATTGGGAGGACCAGCAAGTAAAAGAAAACTCTTCTATGAGATAGATTGTTGGATTAGTCACAACAATGGACTCATCCTACAAAAGACCATGACAATATTCAGGAGCATTTTATTCTTTTGCACATATTTCACTATGGGTCTCAGCCAACTCAATGGTAAATATCAATAACGGTTTTCAAAGCAAATGAATTTTTCTTATAACAGTTTGATTTCATCAGCATAGTTCTCCAGTTCCTTTTATCTTTCCTTCTCTATCTTCTTTAACGTCATGATTCTTACGCCCATTGCTCTACCATTCTTTTAAAAATTAATTTACTAATTTTATTTTGTGTGAGATTTATTTATTGTGAGTTAGGGTTACATTTCAGAATATAACCTCTATGTCCAACAGCTCATATCATTTTCCATATCTTTCTAGTAGCCTCTTCCACCCTTGTTTTCACACCTCATTGCTCCTCTCCGTCTCCTCTAGTCCGTGGCTTTGTCGTCCCTCCCTTATCCTGATCCTCTTGGTCCTCTCTACAGTGTGATCCCTTTGTCTACTATCTTTTTAGTTGTGCTTCATCCATCTTTATTTATATCTTCAGTGTAAATATCTTCCCTGTGTGTGTAAGTATATATATATATATATATCCTTTTCTTATATCACTTTATAATTCATTCTACCATCAGCTGCTCATTTTATGTTGACACACATTTTGCTCAATGATAGCTCTGTTGAAATATTTCATAATATCTTAACTGGCTGCTGCATCATTTGCTTATGATAATCACATCTCCCAAGTTTCTACCTCATTTCATCAATCTCTTGCATTCTCCCCTCTTTAATAATATATATATACCTTATACTGCTTCCCCATCATTATGTTCATTGTTACTTAATTTCTAGGCCACTCTCACTGTTTCTCCTTTTCCAATATTGCCTTAAATTCCCAGCATTTAGTCACTTTTTTTCTCATTGGGGCTGGGAAATCTCTGCTTTTCTCATAGCTTTAAACACTTGCTAATGAATTCCATATCTTGGTAGATAGTTCATATCATCAAGGGAAATATAGATAGAAAGCTGCACCGGTGAGTCAGACTACTGCCCCTCAAACTGAATCCTACCAGAATGGAACCCACTCTTCCATGGTCTCATGACAATGCTACATTACTTTAGTGTTGGAATACAAGAAACCTGAATTATTCTTTTTATATTCTAGTTATCCTTTGCATTTCTATTCATAAGATCAGAAGTTCTAAACTACAAGTTTCCAAAAGTATGCACATACTTAGCGACCTCATTGGATCCTAACTGACCCTACCGGATAGAGTAGAATTACTTCTGGGGATTTCCGAGACTATCACTCCTAATAAGTTTAGAAAATCTCATCCTACATTGACCATATAAAGGTCATTCAAATGACAAAACACTGTATTGTGAAAAATTTGAACCTGTCAAATAAATAATGTTACCCCAATGAAGGTAAAATTGATTTTCACGATATGAAGCTGCTCGATGCACAACCACTCTGCAACTGGGAGTATATGGAAAGATAGGAGGCCTGACTGCAGAGTGGCTAAGCATAGAGCTGCTATCCTCAAGGTCTTCAGTTAAATACACCACGTCCTCCTCTGGAGAAAGATGAGGTGTTCTGCATCTACAAACAGTTACAGTCTCAGAAACTTCCAGGAACAGTTCCACCCTCTCCTATGCGGTCCCTATAGTTGGCATCAAATGAAAAACTGTGAAATTGGTTCAACTTTGACATATCTAAAAATATAAGTAGAAAATTAAATAGATCCTTAGAACAAGGAAGTAGAAACCTTTCATCACACGTTCCTTATTGTAAAACATACACAAGCTGGTTAAACATTTTTAAGTATTTAATTTTGTAAGCTCTTCTGAGAGAAAATGCTTAGTTCTTTTCACTTATGATTCATTGAAGTAATGTCCTCAATAGAACTCAGCTCTCCCCTTCATATTTTGCTTTATTTCCTTGGTCTTCTGTCTATAAGTAATGGACCTCAACCCTCACTGAAACACAAAACTTCCCCAATTTTCTTTGAGTCCAGATAGGAAGAAATTTTTAGGAAAATATAGTTCATCTTTAATTTTTAGAAGGCAAAATAGAAAGATGTATCAAAGACTGAAATGGGTATATGCAACAAATCAAATGACAGCATTTTTGCAAAAGATGAAATCTAAAGTAAAATAAAATAAATTCAAACTGTGAATCTAAAAATCTTAAGGGCTCCTAAAAATCTTAAGGGTGGGGAGGGAGAAATGAGCTGATATGAAAGACTCAAGCTAAAAAAAATGTTTCAAAAGTGATCATGACAACAATGCATGTACTGTGATTAGAGCTGTAAGATCCCCCGGTAAAATGACTCAAAAAACACAAGGCCTCAAAAGTCACTAAGTAGCACTGCATTTGATCTTCCTCTTCTTTTTTGTTTCTTTGTCTATCAAACACTCAGTAGTTCCATATACAGCTGATTTATCAATATGAGTCCTTTTAAATTTTCTATAAAGTTTCAGAAAAAGCTCTAAGTGTTTTATTATAAATAATAAAGAAAAACTTGTTTAAAAATGCTTAAAGAGCAGTAAAAATATAAGAAAGAATAATATATGTTGAAAATGAAGCAACCCTGAAAATGTGTTATGAGAAATAAACTAGAGACTGATATAAGACAAAATCTGAGAATTCATTGAAAAAATGGGCAGTCATTTCATTTTATATTTGCCAATGGATAATGTTCTTTCTATCCTTATAAAAGAACCTTGACCAAAGGGATAAAATAGATTCAAAATGAAAAACCAATTTACCAGTACTCTGAAAGCTTTCACTCAATCTATAATAAAAAAGTTAAAAATAAATTAAAATAATTTAAAAATGAATAAATTCTTATAGACTCCACACATTCTGGGTCCATGGAAAATGAATCAACCATGAAAGGGCTATTCTGGGATCATCTTTAAACATTAAACCAAAAATGACCCCTAAAGTTGTCTTAAAATCAAACAACAATAATGTGTGTCTTCAGCACTTCATTCACTGCAATCCAGTAGATTCTGATAGGAAATGCTAGCACAGTGCTGGTGGGTTTACAGGACTGTAATTCATCATTCGTCCTAGGAGCTGCTGGTGCTTTTGAAAGGCTGACCTTGTGGTTAGAAGCCCAATGCATAGTCACTGTGCCATCAGAATTCCCCTGGAGCATTTATCTCTTCTAAGAACTTTCTATCTGTGAGCAGCCCAAAAGAGCAAATACGGACACAGAGGACAATGAATTTGTGTGAATGAGGGAGGAGCCACTCCGGAGGCTGAGAGTGGTTACACAGCTCCAAAAATAAGACCAAGATCACCGGATTGTACATGTAGGAACAGTTGTTTTATGTTTTGCTGTGTATATTCTTCACAACAAAATAAATACAATACATATTCCAAAATATTCAATCTAATTCCAAAAATCTCATTACCATCAAGTTGAAAGCTACTCATTGAGACCCTGCAAAACAGGTAGAAATGTCTCTGAGGGTTTCAGAGATGGTACCTCTTTATGGGACTAGTAACTTTTTTCTAACCATATTATTATTAGGAGCTCTTACAGATATTATAACAATCTACAATTCAATCAGATCAAGCATAATTGTACAATTGCTGCCAATCTCAGTATCAAAACATTTCCTTTTTCTTTATTTGTTTAATATCAGCTTGCCTATATCACTCCTAGTCTCCCAACCCCCCAAAAAACTTGTTACAATATTATATTATATATTCTTATTTATTTACCATATCTTATACCATCCAATGTATCCGTTCACTGACAATTCTTTTATTTGTTCCCCTCTAGTGGGATTATACAGTCATCATTGCTAGAAGCCCCACCCCCTCAACCCCCCCCCCCACCTTCCTGTATCCTCATAGAATCTTTGGGAATAGTAACTCTTTATGGGAGTAAAAAATTTCATCCTTCTCCCTCAGAGCACCTGATGGTTTTGAACTGATGGCCTTGAGGTTAGTAGCCCAAGGCGTAACTCCTGTGCCACCAGGGCTCCAAAATAATATATTTATCCTATTATTTTTCAGCTATCATGGAACTTTCTCTCCTTAGATCTCTTTTTATGGATTGAATTCCAAGAACAATCTCACTGCCAATAACTCTATTCTGACTCTTAGTGACCCTATAAGACAGAAATGTTGTGTCCTTCTGGGTTTCTGAGACTATACATCTTCAAAGAGGTCAAAGGCCTCATATTTTTTCTCAAGCAAAGACTACAAAGAAGAATAACACTTCCCACTTCTGAGAAATTAGCCCCTAAAACTTTATGAATATCAGTAGAATGTTGCCTGTTACGGTGCCAAAAGATGGGTCATTCAGATGAAAAGGCACTCAAAATATCAGAGAGAGTTATCTTCTCAAGCGAGAGCAAACGATTACTGTATGTATAGTTGAAGTAAAACTTTTAGAGCTTCCATTTACTGAAGAAGTAAGATTTAAAATGAGAAAAACTGGATGATAAAATCCATGGAAAATCAGAATATAGAATATGTAAAGTATGAGTGTAGGAAACTATAAACTCACCAAAAATGAAATGGAGCAAATAAAGATCAATATACTTCTAGATTATCTTGAATACAAAGGTGTCTGAAAAAAATAACATCCAAATGCCCACAGGGAATCTCATGTATACAACTATTATTCAATTTTAGGCACCAACCACAAAAGCTAGTGTGGTACTGTTGTCAATTTAAGACTTACCAGTAAAGGGGTGGAGTTTAACTGCAAACAGGTCACATCTTGGTGACGTCATTTGCAGGTGCTAAGAGATAAATAGCTCACTAGAGGCAGGACATATGCTCAGTCCCTGTGAGACATTCTTGTGGACAAGCCACATGGAGACAGGCTGATGGTAGCTTAAGTCCTGGAGCTGGAGAAGCCATGTAAAGACACTCTGCCAGTGCTGAGATACTGGGTCCACATAATCCAGCCACTGGATTCACATAACTTACCACCCACTGGTCTGTGATCATCCTGCATTCTGCATCATTGCATGTGTTTTGTGAGTCTGAAGGGGAATTTATAGATGGGTGTAAGACATATAGACTAATACCAGATTTATGGACTTGATCTGCACTGGGATGGGATGTTTTCGTAATGTATAGTTACTCTTTATATAAGTCTCTTTCAGATATGAAATTTTTTCTCTAGTCTATGCAGACAAATGCAGCTAGTGATTAATAAACTGAAGGAATTGAAGAAATATAGAAACTTCTTTAGTCTGAAATTGATCAAATATGCATTGAAGGTATGCCCATAATTATTTATAATTTGAATTCAAAAATTGAGGATTGTAAGAACCAGGAACTTTCAAAATATTAAATAAATTTGTATTGGGAGAAGTACAGCAAGAATGATCCTTAGAATCAGGGATAGTGATATGTCACCTCACATACTTTGCATCTATTTATGACATGCTAGCTAGATTCTGCCAATTCCTATAGCCATGTTTATATTAATAGCTTCAAAAAAGCATTAAGCTTCATCCCTCAGCACTATTGAATTCCTGAACACATTACTTCTTGAAATAGCTTGCTGTTGAGCAATGCTTTTTGGTTCAGTGATTCGATGTATGCTTCCCATGTCCTTTGGATCTTCCTCTGACATTCAATATTTGCTAATATTGTTACCGTTATTAGATGATCTCAAGTCAGTGAGATATCGCATGTTAATTAATAGTGATACCATATACCACAGAATGAAATATTGACCGGTTCTATGTCATCCTCATATATATATTTTAAAGTTTGACCCATTGTTACAGCCACTGTGTCCATTCATTTTATTGAAAGTCTTTTTTTGTTAATTCTCTATTTTATCAACCATGATGTCCCTCCCCTAGGACTGCTCCCTCCTGATATAGTGTCCAGAGTAGGTGATTATAATTATCCTCACTCTTAAGAAGAATTATGACTTACATTTTCTAAAATATAGTTGCTCCTTCTCATGGCAGTCCATTATGGTTGGAGGTTGGGCTGCAGTCCATATGGCCGCCAGCTAGAAACCACCAGCTACTTTGCAGGAGAAAGACAGAGCTTGCTCTTTCTGAAACCTACCGGGGTGTTGCTCTGAGTTGGCAGACTTGATGGTAGAGTGTTATGGCAGTCCATAATATATTTAACTCTGGAGTCTATCCTTCATGGGTATTCATTATTTACTCTCAAGTTTCCATGCACATGAAATTACTGAAAATATCATGGTTTGAATCGGGCACATGTTTGTCTTAAAAGTTGCACCATCGCTCTTTAAAGAGGTCTTTTGCAGCACATTTATCTAATGTGACATGTTCAATTTCTTGACTGTTTCTCTGTTCTCTGGTAAATGATGCTCAGGGACATTGTGTTAGTCCAGGTAGACTAGAGAAACAAATTCATAGACACACATATGGATATAAAGGTAAAGTTTATATATGAGAGGAATGCAACATTAAGAAAGCATCCCAACCCAGTCCAATTCAAAGTCATAAGTCTGATATTAGCCCATATGATTGACAGGAGTCTATAAAGTCTCCTTCTGACTCATGAAGTCACAGGCTAGTGGGTGTAGAATCTCAGCGCTGGCAGGGGTCTCTCCATGGCTCCTTGCTTCCAGGGATCAGAGTCCATCAACAGCATCCAGTGGTGGTAGAAGCAATTCAGCACTAGCAAGGGTCTCCACATGACTTCTCCAGCTTCAGAGGTCTGGTTCCATTAGGGTAAGGCTGTGTGGCTTCTCCTCCGGGTACTCCAGGTCCTCGGATGCTGCCATCTTGTCTTGTCCATAGTTCGTCGTTTCAGAGACTGACTCCCAACAACTGGGGTGATGGCCTCATCTCGTGAGATTTCCCAGAAGTTTCAGGAGAAAGCCATGTCCACACAGGGGCCTCATAGGATACTCAAAGGCTACCTATAGATTAACAGGCTAGACTCCACCCCTAGACTTTCAATCATCAAATTGACATCAAACACATGACCACCACACACACTGAGTCCATATGAAAAACAAATATAACAAGGGTTTCAGGGGGAGGGGGAAATGGGCGAGAGAAATCAAAGTAGATGATGTCAAGAATCCAGGAAGGAAAAATATGTTTAGAGATATTAGGGAAGCAATTGTATAATTCTTTTTGACACGATTGAACTATGGAATGATAGGACATATGTATTAACTCCCAAGTTCTAGCAATTAAAAAAAAATCATAGGTCCAGGAATAGGTTTTCAGCTCACATAGATTCTAGGTCCAACTTAGGAACAAAAAGTTCTTATATTCTGGCCCTGCTCATTACTTACCCTCAGGAAGGGAGCACAGAAGATGCAGGTCCTTAGAGGTATTGTTAGTCATTTTTCCCCACTAGGAAGTTGATCTTCCCCCTTTGCCTCACTATAGGCAGGTACTTGTCTTCTGCCAGGCATGCCTGCTCCTCTTCCCTGACTTGGCTTTCCCAGAAGCATCCCTCATCACTCTGATAGGAATCCCTGCCAGCCCAGGAGGACCATCTCATACCTTTGCATGGCAGCCACTAAGAGCTCATTCTCCCCTTCCCCTCTGTCAAAAATCTGATCACACTGATGTGAGGACCTCTCCACCAAGTGGTCTTCAAGATACACACGTAGCGTGGATGGTGCCTGGTTCATGGGTACCAGTCAGGATCGGTACCAAGCTACCTGGCTGCTCCACTCAGCAGACTAGATGGCCTAGAAGCCTGAGCCTGCTCCCATCCTGGGGCTCATCCCTACAGCAGGGGACTCATACAGTACTTTTCCTTTTGTGATTGACTAACTTTCCTCTGCACGATGGTTTCTAAATTCCTCCATGTCAGGAGGTTTTTCATGGTTTCTTCACTGGTTTTTAGGAAAGTATCGGAGTAGTCCATTATATTTATATACCAAAGTATTCTTATCCAATCTTCTGCTGATGGGGATTGGGGATGTTTTCAACTCCTACTATTGTGAACTGTGCTGCCACAAACATGGGAGAGCATATGTCATTCATGAGGTGTCTCTCATTTCTTTGGGGGTATATACCCAGCAACACTATGATGGCCTTTCTATTGCCCAGTGTTTTAGGAATCAACATATCACTTTCCAAATGGTTACATGTATTCACAGGTCCACTGGTAGTGCTTAAGACTTCCAATATATCTACACCATCTATAGCATTTGTTGTTATCTATTGTTGTTGTTGTTGTTGTTACCATTTTTAATTGGCTGTGTTTATAGAAGTTAGTTATCTCTTCCTTGTTTCTATTTGCATTTTCCTGATTGCTAATGAGTGAGAGCATTACCTCATGTGCTTGTTATTCATTCAGGAGTCATCCTTTATATGTTGTGTGTTCACATCGTTTGTCACCTTTTGATGGGATGATTTTTTTGTCATGCTGTGGGCTTGCAATATTCTGTAGATTTTATTAATTAATCCTTTGTTCAATACATCATTGCTAACTATATTTTCTCAATCTGCGACCTCTCAAGTTTTACTCTTTTGAAAAAATCTCTTGATCTACAAGAGTGTTTATTTTTGAGAGGCCCCATTCATCTATTTTGTCTTCCCCTCTATGTGGTTCTTTTGCTTTATCTGATAATCATTTTATACCCAGCAGTAAGTCCTTAGATTTGTCCCAATTTTCTCCTTGATGATCGTGATAGTTTAGGGTTTTACATTTAGGTCTCTGACCAATCTTGAATTTGTTTTTGTGCATAGGATGAGGTATAGATCTTGCTTCATTTATCTGAAGATATATTTCCAGTTTTACTAGCACCATTTAATGAAGAAGACATTCCTTTTCCACTGAATGTTCATTGAACCTTTGTCCAAAATCAGTGGTCTTTAGGCAGAGTCTTTTTTCTCTGGGTTTGCACTATACATATTTTTTTGAAAAATAAACTATAGTTGTTCTAACACTTATTAAAATTTTGCTTTTAAGAGAAATTTTGAAGCCATTAAAAAAGCTTACCTGCATTGTGGAAATCAGATAAAAATTCAGGCAGATTCCAAATCCCAATTTAATTGATCCTGTTAGACCACTGAGTTTGAGTCAACTCAAAATGACCTTATGTAAAATAGAATAAAATGTTAATACTATGCCATCCTCGTATCTGATGTTTTAGTACATTGTTCTATCCACTGTTTTAATCTATCTTGTTGGGAGTCCTCATCTCTGTCACTCATCCTCTACCAAGTATGATGCTCTGTTCCAAAGAGTGGTCCCTCCTGGTAACATATTCAAGGTCCATAAGATGAAGTCTTACTAACTCTCTAAGAAACTTCTTAGTTGTACTTCTTCCAAAACAGATTTGTTCATGATATATTCAATATTTTTTGCCAAAATTAATTTAAATACATGGTTTCTCCTCTGGTCTTCCTTTTACATTGTTCATCTTTCCGATATGGAAGGAGTGACTGAAAATACCATTGCTTAAGTCAAATAATTTAGTCAGATTATGTATCAAAGTTTTAGTATTGTACCTCAGTTACTTTATTCCTTAAAATGACAGCTTTGGTCTCTAACACTTCAAAGAGGTGTTTACAACAGATTTCCCCATTGCAATTTGTTGGCTGATTTGATTTGTTGGCTGCTACCGTCATGAGTGTTAATTGGGGACCTAAAGAAGATGAAATAATTGACATTTTTATCTTTTCTCTTTGTTGGATTTTTGTTTTCTTAGCATGCAGATGTAATCTATACTGAAGCAGTCTGCTACTAGTTAGACAATCTGCTACTTATGCCAAGAATGCCTTAGTTTTTCAATATTGATGACAAATTGCTTTGAACTTTAATATATATCAATACATTAAATACTTTATAAGATACTTTATAAATACTCTATTTTAGTATTAAATTTTCTTTATGCAATTTTTTATGAAACAGCTATTTTCCAAAAATGATGGCTGTTGTGCTATTTAAAAATAAATTTTACTGTCCATAAATTTGAGTCAGAATTATGATATTTTGGATCATATTTGAAATGAAAAAATATACTTAATAATGTGGGAATCCTATTAAGCTAGCATTATTGAAATAAAAAATTCTGGAATATCATTTCAAATAGTATGGATTTACACTCACAAAATGTACCCTTTGACTTGGATGTGAAAATGTTAAGCAATGTTGACTTCAGGCTAGACTTTTTTTTAATTAAATAATTCTATTGGGAGCTCATACAGCTCTAATCATAATATCTACATACATACATACATTATGCCAATATTTACATCTCTTTTTCCTTTTATTTCTGATTGGGTGCTAATGCAATTCTTATCACAGTCCATACATCCATACATTCATTGTGTCAAACACATTTGTGCATTTGTTGCCATCATCATTCTCAAAACATTGGCTTTCTCTTTGAGCCCTTAGTATCAGTTCCTCAATTTTTGCCCTCTGCTCCCACTCCCCTTCCCTCATGAACTCTTAATAACATAAATTATTGCTATTTTTTCATGTCTTACACTGTCTGGCATCTCCCTTCACCCAGTTTTCTGTTGTTCAATGCCCAGGGAGGAGGTTATATGTAGATTCTTGTAATCAGTTCCCCCTTTCTACGCCCCTCTCTCTCCACTCTCCTGGTATCGCCATGCTCAGCACTGATCCTGAAGGGATCACCTGTTATAGATTCCCTGTGTTTCTAGTTCCAATCTGTGCCATGGTACATCCTCTGATCTATGTGGATGTGTAAAATAGAATTGGGATCATGATAGGTGGGTGGTGGGGTGGGCAGAAACTAGAGGAAAGTTGCATGTGTCATCATTGGTATACTACACCCTGTAGTGGTTTGTCTTCTCCTCTTGGCCCTTCTGTAATGAGATGTCCATTTACCTACAGAGGACTTTGGGTCTCCATTCCACACTCCCCCTCATTCACAATGATATGAACATTTTGTTCCTTGAAGTTTAATACCTGATGCTATCAACACTTCATGATCACACAGTCTGGTGTGCTTCTTTCATGTGGGGTTTGTTGCTTCTGAGCTATATTGCTGTTTGTTTACTTTCCAGACCCCAGATGCTATATCTTTTGATTGCCAGACACCAGCAGTTTTCTTCAACACTTTTGCTTATGCATCCGTTTGTCTTCCATAATCATATTGGGAAGGTGAACATAAAATGATATGATTTTGTGTTCTTTGATGCCTTATACCTGATCTGTTTGGCACCTCCTGATCTGTTCGCCATCTCCTGGTCACACAGGTTGGTTTGCTTCTGCCATATGGGCTTTGTTGCTTCTGACCTAGATGGCTACTTGTTTATCTTTAAGACTCCAGATGCTATAACTTTTGATGTCCAGCACTATCAACTTTCGTCACCACACTTGCTTATGCACCCACTTTGTATTCAGCAATCATGTTGGAGAGGTGAGCATCATGGAAAGCCAGTTTAAAAGAGGAAAGTGCTCTTTGCACTGAGGGAGTACTTGAACGGAGGCCCAATGTCCATCTGTTACCTTCATACTAAACCTACAAATATATGCACATAGATCTATGTCCCATCCTTAGGTATATAAAGTATATTCTCATATGCCTTTGTATAGAACTCTATAAATCAGGTTAGACTCTTATCAAATAAAATATTCAAAAATTTGCTTGCAATTTCCCCTTTTCTTCTTCCCTGTTTTCTTCACAGGTATCTGTGATATATAAAAATACTTTTTCCCAGTTTTTTCTCCCCCAAAGATATGCCAAACCTTAGAGACTATTTGCCAGCATGTGATGGGAGGTTGGCTGCTTAGAGATATTCTCCCTGTAGGCATTCAATCATCCAGAGCAATCAGACATCATTATTTATCTCACCATAGGCAGGTCTCACTCTGCCATTAAAAGCAGTGGATTCCTTTCCATAGAAAGATTAGAATAAATCAAGTCTACAGCTCGAGAACAATCAAAGTTATGCTCCACCATGAATTTAGGATCCACCCACCATGTCACTTATGTACCCCTGATCCCACTATCTATTGTGTATGCAGCCCTAAATTCTTTCTCTCCCATTACAGTATGGCTTTTGCTACAATCCCTTCCTGTGACATAGATCATTTCCTTTAATCTGGGGAGTTGGAGGACCCCAAGGACCTATAAACCTTAGGTAGAAATAATCTCTCTCCTGTCATTCTCCCTTTCCACATGCCCATGTGGACCACCAAGCAGGGCTGGGATGAGCATGCTACCATAAAATGTGTCTGACTCCTTTATTTTATGTTCTTTATTATATCTCTTCTTATTCATGACTTTACTGTAATATTTATAGATTATCACTGTACAATTGCACCTGCCGGACCTATGATGACTTGTTAGGGGCTTGCTCCCCTGGTAAGTGCCCTTCCTTTCTTCTTCCTTTTATTTTTTTCTCCTTCTATTTCTCTTCTTTTCTGCCTAATCTGTTTGCCTGCTTGCTCATTGTGATTTTGGTCAATGTACAAGATCTTCTACAATGAACAATCCCTAAGTTTCTGTGGCTTAAATTTTTAAAATTCTATTTCTTGCTGAGTGACTCTAAACAGAGTTTGGGAATAGGAGGTTGGCAGATCTGTTCAAACAAATCATTCATGAACCCTAGCTTTTTAAATTTATGGGTCAGATATGTTACAGGGTTTGAAGTTCTTCTCCTGGACTCTCTTCATTAGACCAGCAGACAGGAAATAAAAGAAAGTATTGGTAAATACATGGCTGTTTTAATATGAACCAAGACTAGAAGTTGTAATCATCATTTCTATTCAAACAGTTCATTATTCAAAATTTGGCTAACAGAGTAACATCTAAAAGTAAAGGAACCTGGGAAATGTAGTCCATCCAGGTATGGGGGATATAGGAGAAACAAATGAGCATATAGACAGTACATAGTAATATTATATAATATATAATATCTATCTATCTTTCTTTGAAATGATATTTATCTTCATTAAAAAGTAAAATATTGCTTTTACCAACTCCTATTACTCTTCTAAAAGTAATTTCTTCCTCTACTAACAATATTACAACTCTTCTCAAGCATACTCAAGTCCTGAATAAACTTTTTTGTGTATCTTTTTGGTAAATACATAGAAAAATTTTTTCCATTGTACTTTGTCAACCTATATCCCTCCATCCCTTAGGCCATTTTTATGCCAAACAGTTGCTCTGTGTTTAGGCCCTTGGTAAATCACTGTACAGGACAAGTGACAGTTCTGATGGAGAGCAGTGGGACCTAGTTCAGTTGAACTACCCGATTGGGGTGTGCTTAATATAGACATAATGAGTGCAAGTTCTAAAAGAAGGCAAAACTAAAAGAAGCCCCATGCAAGAAACAGTCCAGAAAATTATATTACCCAGATGCTGTTCAGGATTCAATAATATAATTAATACATTTTCATCACACTGCATTTTAAAACAGTGAGTATGTCAATAGGTTACATTTCTGTGGAATTGCTGATTTTCTCCACAATACATTTCTTATCACTGGGGTTCTCAAAAAACATCAAGATATAAAAAGCCTTGTCAGTTTTTAATAGCATCCAATGCATATGAGTTACACTAAGTCTGTGAAAATCACACTTTTCTCTGTAGTTTCATTGACACTTACAGTATTATAATGCTACAATAATTCTCCAAGGTACTTTTTAAATACTGACAAGAACAAATATGCTTTATCTATTGTCAACTTTTCATCAGGCAACAAGATCCTGGAGCCTGATATCTGTGTTTCATTGTTACTCAAATCAACAGTATCCCACATGCATATGATAAAAACCGCAGGAAAACAATAAAGTTTTTCAACAGATTAAAACTAAACATAAATGCTACTTAAACAACTTTATGCATGAAAATGTCAAATTTTAACCTAATAGAGCAAACTGGGGAATCTTGACTGATAAATCCCAAAATACATTTATTTGAGGAACAATAGTAACTTGTTTGAATTAGAAAAACAAAGGGAATCCCCACTGTAATTATTTTAATCTTATATCATTCAACAGAAAATTTATGCATCCTAGTAAGGGTGTATAAATTCACCCTTATTTTAAATATTAGGAGAAGACTTTTGAGTAGAAAATTCATAATATCTATATTAAATTTTACTGATATGCTTAAATTTAAACAATCATGTTATAAATATTAAGATAGAACCCTTTTCCTTTTATTATGAATAAAGTATTTTATGTAGCAGATCGGCTTCCCATTCAAAAATTCATACACCTTTGGCTTAATCTCATTGACTGCACTTTCAACAATGAAACATTTCATATCCCACATGCTCTTCATGTCTTCTGTTTGCATTCCTCCTTTTTTCTTTAGACTTTTAGTGTCTTAGCCCTAGTTATTCTGAGGTGTGCATGATTCTCCATTAATTTTGGTTTTGTTACTGATTAGTATGTTTGGCTATGAATAGAGTTGGTAGTGAATTAATTTCCAGATCTAAAGAATAGGTAAGAGCCATAGTCTATGGGTTCATTAGTCTTGACCCAAGCAGCAAGTATAGTGATTGGTTTGGGGTTTGTTTTGTTTTTTTATGGTACTGAGACTTGTTGCACAATTTTTTCTTACTCTCTGCAGGATCTTCTATTATAATCTCTTTCAGAACAGCCTGTGGTGGTGACTGAGAAACATCCATTAGTGGTTTCAATGTTGTAATTAAACCAGTAATTCACATGATTCATTATTCAATTTAACTGTTTCCACGCTTCAATTTTCATCACACTTATTTCTCTTACACCAGAGAGACCAATAGCTTCTCTCAGATGGCCATTCATGAACTTTTAAGATCATAATACTATTCACTAAAGGAGAGTGCTGAAAATGGTCATTGCGGACTATGTTATGTCAGTTCCCCTTAGCGTCTACTGAAATTCTGATCCTGAGCCTCCAGGTCCAGGAACATGTCCACTCTGTCTTTAAAACATTTTCATAACTTCTCCCCTCCCAGTATTCCCTGAAGACTCAGCAACACATTTAATATGTTTAAGACATTTTCAAAACTTTGTCCACAGTATTCCCAATTCCACCACTCATCTATCAGTTTGTTGTACTGTGGTGGTTGTGTGTTGCTGTGATTTTGAAAGTTATGTCATTGCTATTGCAAATGCAAGTAAGGTCTCCCAAAGTAAACAGGCTTCATTTGAGCTTCCAGACTAAGAATAGACAATGAAGAAGAACTTGACATCACACTTTACAGGAAGAAGTCCCTGAAAACCATATGCACAGTTTTAAAGAATTATCAAATATTAAAAATCTAAAGAAAGGGCGGACAACATTACTACAGATACTTCCAGAGGATAGGCCTTTCAGATCTCACACTCAAAATATGACTGAAGAGGATATGACTTGTTGAAGAGCAGTCAACAAAGGTGACTGGGGTATGGAAAAGTCTGTGGGAGTGGGGTCTTTGGGATATTCAATAATGATGGGGCACGACTCAAGGTCAAGAGAAACAACTCAAAAGATTTTCTAATGATTGGAACTAGTGATGTGCAAAGTTTGAATTCAGGTAAACTGGTAGTGGTAAAAAATGAAATGGAAGGCTTGAAGATTGATATCCTGGGTCTTAATGAGATGAAATGATGATATGGCCATTTTGAATGAGAAAATCATTTATTATGCCTGGAATAACACTACAAAGTGGAAAGGTTTCACATTCATTGTTAAAAACAATCTGCCTAAATCAATCATGAAATAAATACTATCTGTGATTGGACTGTGTCTATCTGCTATCAAGGAAATCCAGTTAACACAACTATTATTCATATTTATTCACCAACCATAAAAGTTCTTAAAGAATTGTATCAATGAGCGAGGCCCTAGATGCATCAAATATGCAATAAAAATGTATTGATAGTTATTGGTGATTACTTGTGAAAGTTGGAAACAGGAAGGAAGAGTTTTTGGAGAATATGGACTTGGTTATAGAAATGAAGCAGTTTATCATATGGTAGAATTCTGCAAAACCAATTGCTTGTTCATAGCAAATGTCCTTTTCAAGAATACAAAAAAGCAACTAAATATATTGACTTTCCAGAAAAAATATGCTGAAAATAAATTGATTATATCTGAGGGGAAAACACAACGGTGGAGCTCAATATTTGCAGGTAAAACAAGACCAGAGTCCCACTGTGGAACTGACTGTCAATTTCTCATATTTATGCATAATGAAGCTGAAGAATATAAAAGTAAGTCCAAAGGAGTCATGTTACCTTGAGTCTATCCCACTAGAATTTGAAAAATTGTTAAAAACAGACCTGAGGCATTAAACACTAATGACATAATACATGACAAGCTATGGGAGGGCATCAAGAAGATCATTCATGAAGAAACCAAAAGGTCATTTTAAAGACAAATAGAAGAAAAGATCAAAATGGCTGTCAGAATAGACTCGAATTTCCCCTGAAGAGTAGAGTAGGTGAAGCAAATGGAAGAAAGGGTGACATCAAGAAGCAAAATATAAAATTTCATAAGGCAGCTCAAGAAGAAAAGTCAAATAAAATGAACTGTCAAAAAGACCTACCAAAAAAGAAGAATACACTCTGAATATTTTAAATGAAAAGAACTCAAGAAAAAGTCAAAGTTCCAGTTGTAATACTGACAGGTTTCATCTGGAAAATATTGGAGGATATGGTAGCATAACAAGAAGATGAAGATAGTACTAGTTCCCAAAAGAACTAGCCCACATTCCATCATTTCAGGAGGTAGCATATGAGCAAGAGACAGTGGTGCTAAAGGAAGAGGTTCAAATTGCACTGAATACATTAGCCAGAAAGAGGCTCTAGGAATTGATAAAATTTGCATTGAAATGTGTCAGCAAGCTGAAGAAGCCCTGGAAGCATTCAGTCATGTATGCTAGAAAATTGGAAGACAGTTCTTGACTAACTGACTAGAATATATATATATATATATATATATATATATATATATATATATATACCCATTCCAAAAAAAAAGTTGACCTAACAGTTTGCTCACACTATAGAATCACATCATTGATATTTCACAGAAGTAAAAGTGTGATCAATATCATCAAACAGCAGTTGCAGCAGTACACTAACAGGGAATTGACAGAAGTTCAAGCTGGAAGTTCAGAAGGAAATGTGGAATAAGGAATATCACTTTTGATGTCAGATGTGTCTTTGATCAAAGCAGAGAGTACTATAAAGACATTTATTTGTGTTTCATTGACCATGCAAAGACATTTGACTGAATGGACCATAATAAGCTGTGGATAATCTTAAGGATGATGAAAATTCCAGAACATTTCATTTTGCTCATTCGCAATTTGAACATGAACTAAGAGGCAATTTTGCAAACAGAACAAGAGGATACTGCATGGCTTAAGATATACATCAGGGTATTTTTCTCTGTATACTTTTTCAATCTATATGCTGAGTGAGTCATCAGAGAAACTTGATTATATGAAGAAGGTATGACATTAACTTTGGAGGGAGACTTATTAACAACCTATGGTGTATAGATAATACAATATTGTTTGTTGAAAGTGAGCAGGAACTGAAGCACTTGCTAATGAAGATCAGAGATGGCAAACTTCAGTATATCTTACAGCTCAATGTAAAGAAGACCAAAATCCTCAAGACTGCATCAAAGGTAAGGCCATGAAAAACGGAGAAGAGGTTAAAATTCTCAAGGATTTTGTTTCTCTTGGATCTGCAGGATATGCTCATGGAAGCAGCAGTTAAGAGATGAAAGACAAGTTGCACGAGGTAAGTCTGTTGCACAAGTTCTCTTTACACGATTGAAGAGAAAGGATGTTATTTTGAGGACTGAGGTACACCTGACCCAAGCCATGGTATTCTCCATGGCATCACATGCATGTGAAAGTTGGACACTGATAAAGGACGGTTGTAAAAAGAATCATTAATTTAGATGTTGGTGCTCGAGAAGAATATGGAAAGTACCATGGACTGCTGAAAGGACAAACTGATCTATATTGGAAGAAAAAAGAGGCCAGATTGCCCTGCAGAGGCAAAAATGGAAAGTCTGAGTTGTACATACTTTGCACACGACGAATTATCAGAAGAGATCAGCCTTGGAAAAAGATACCACTATATATATATATATATACATACATACATACATATATATATATAATTTTACCATCGATCCTATTCGCATGCGAGGGTACTTCCAAAAATGGGGTTCTCCTCCAAATATATGTACCGAAATTGCTTTATAAAACAATGTTATAACCTTCAATATACTCTCCATTACACTTAATACATTTCTCATACTTGTGATCCCATTTTGGGGAACATTTTTCAAACTACTCTATTTGTGTTTTTCTTGTGCCTTCCTTGTTTGTTTTCTTCTTCATCTCCTCTACGTCGCTAAATCGCTGTCCTTTCAAGTCCAGGTCCATTTATGGAAACCAAAAGAAATTAAGCAAGGTAAGGTCAGATGAGTAAGGTGCATGGGACCAAAGAGTCATGCTGGTTTTTTTTATTTTGTTTTGTCAAAAAAATAAGCTTTGTGAGCAGGTGCGCTGTCGTGGTGTCAAAACCGGTCCCTCATCTGCCACCAAACAGGCCATGTTTGTCGCACACGGTTGCACAATCTTTTCAGAACCTACCTCTAAAGAGTAAACCTGATTAACAGTGTGATAGGGTGGAATGAATATTCATCCATGTGATGAATGGATGTCCAGAACAAGGTTTGTAATCAATGAACATTTCACCTTTTTGAAACAAACAAACAAAAAACTACTCCTGCACATGGGTTTTTCCCATAAATTATTATCCTTGTAACTAGTATTCAGCAGCACAGCAGTTCCTGCAACATTTTTCATGAACAGGAAATAAAATTTCAGAATTGTGTGCTGTTCTCTTAAATTGGCCAGTACACACACACACACACACACACACACACACATCTCAACTGAAACTGTTTTTATGAAAAAATTCACCATGACCAGAGAGAATATTTCCAGGCAATGCCACTGGGTGAACTAACTTAGAATGAGTTGTTCAGGGCTCACCTGGTGGGGGAAAAATTGCACTACAAAAGAAAGCTCTCTTCAACCCAGTAAATTCCGTATTTGTTGGGGTACCCCCTCATAAAACTACTCACAGGAGTTCATATTCGCGTATTATCTCGCACAGTGTTTTATGCCATTTGTACTGTTTTCTTTGTCTAATCCCTTAGAATTGGATTGCCTATTCCTTCTTTGTAGTCCCTTCTTCATCAGGAAAGATAGGTTTCTGCTGAAACCTATTCTTCTTGGGTAACCCTACTGATATTTGATTTACTGGTGGCACAGCTTCTAGATTAATAGCAACACTCAGTCTACCACACTAAAAAAAAAAACTGAAAGATCAAAAGTGATTAAATCCTGTTTGAACCTACCAGTTCTCTACCAGTTATATGTCCTACAGAAATATGAGTCATGGCATGAATAAACACAGAAGGATGAATAAACACACTCTTTTATATGCACACAATGGAATACTATACAACATTAAAAAGTACTTTCTAACAGGTGTATACCTATAGGAAATTGTCCTAAGTGTAATGAACACTATTTAAAAAAGTCAAATATCAGATGTGAGGGTCATCTGGCTGTGACATCTGTCACCCCACTGATTGCCAGGGTTGACTCAACTGATCAGGCTGGCTAGTCGGGTGTCTCCTTCCTCCCTCACCGCTCCAAGTGCGTCCCTTTCCAACCTGGGTGCTCTTTGAAGAGGATGACCTTCCCTGAAAGAAGGAGGACCGTCACTGGGTCAAGGATATAGGAGTAGCTGTGCTCTCCAGCTCAAACCTCCAAACAATTCTCAAAAAAGTCAAATATTGTATGAGACTGTTAGTGTAAAAAGTAAAAAAAAAAAGTTTTCAAACCCAAATACAATTTGTTCAAGTCATTTATGGTACCTCTTTACTTTTTTGATAACATATACTTAAATAAATAGATAAAACTAGAAAATTTTAGTTTGTATTATTTTTTCCAGAATAGATGAACATGAAGTTCTTAAAGCTAGCAGCAGTTTTCCTGACAGTTATATATTTTTCAGGAAGCAGAATGATCTTGAAATTTTATCTATCATAACTTGCCAACGAAATAATTATGAATAAATATGAGGGAACTCCAAAAGTCCACTGAAAAATTTTGCTTTTAATTCTGCTTTTCCACAAGCTTTTTAAAGCACTGTTGTATATACAATTAAATGAAAAACTAATAATTCCAGGTGTCTGGATATCATGTTAATAAGGAGCAGTAAGTTGGGTAGTCTGGAAAGTTTATTGCTCATCCTATAATTAGAACAAAGATCATCAACACATTTCATATAAGCTGTACTGACCAAGATTTTCCAAATTCACAGATGAACCACATTTACAGATTGTAAATGGATGGATGTGAAAATCTGATGTATAATGAGATAATGGCATACAGAATTTAATCAATTCAAACTTTCTTGTTCAAAATAAAAGAGTGATTTACTTAAACCAAAAATAAGGTGATATCTGACTCTAAAAGTAGAAGAGCACTGAAAACACATATGAAAATAAAAATAAGGTAGGGCACATGGGGAGATTCAGACTGAAATTTAGATGATGTATGCAATTACCGGGAAATGATAAATAAAATAAAATTATTTTTACTTTGAACTCTCTTAAGTGTAATTCTATTTTAATAACAAGATAATTTGTAAAACCACATCACATTTTCATATAATAGTAATAGTGTTAATAAATATTAAATTAATTGTGAATACAATACTAAATTAATTGATAAAGGTTGGACAGTTAACCACAAGGTTAGCAATTCAAAACCACCATGGGAGAAAGTGATAGATATAGATATTTTTATTTTATATACCTATATATACATACTCTTAGAAGTAGCAGCTAGGAGATGCAAAGACAAATTGCAATAGTAAATGTGTTGTACAAGATCTCTTTAAAATATTGAAAAGTAAAGATATTACTTTGTTGACTAAGCTACAATGATCTAAGCCATGGCACTTTCTGCCTATCCCCTCTTTTTTTAATTTGGAGTTAGTACATATATTACATCATTCCATAGTTCAATCACATCAGGCAGCAATGTATAATTGCTACCAGAATCACTTTCAAAACATAATTTACCTTCCTGGACACCTTGACACCTCCCCCCACTGTATTCTTCCCCAACAAAAGCCTTATTCTACTTGCTATCTGCATAGGATCATCCAACCTGAGTTTCTTTACTTTTTTTTTGTGGCATCACTGTCCTGGTGGAAGTAGAAGGCCCAGCCTTGCTTCTGGAGAGGTGCTGCTGGATTTGAACCATCAACCCTGTGGGCTGCAGTCCCGCACACAACCACTACACTACCAGGGCTCAGCCCTAACCTGGGTTTCATATAAAACATGTAACACAAATTCAAGGTTTATAATGTCAATGACATCATACCTCTGAGGCAAATCCCAATATAAACAAGCAAGCAAAGAAACAAATATGGAATCGTTGAAAATCATATCTGGTCCATGTATTAGAGGGGGGGGATCATCGGAAAAGATTTTAACCATTCAAACCAGATTTATTTTTGGATTTCTACTCTCATCTCTCCAATGCACTCTATTTAGTAACCCATTTCCTTCCTTCCCTCTCTTACACGTACAGGGAAATCACTTGAAGCTTATTTCCTTGTAGCTCCCACAAATTTTGACTGCCACTGTCTCTTATAGCCTTCTGCAATCCAGATTCTCACAATTTAGGCTCTGATACTAATACCTCCTTCAACCTCAGATTACATGATTGACAATCCTTCTGTGACTGATGATGATGCGCTTCTTCCACATGGCCTTAGTTGGCATCTCGTGCTATGACTGCTTGCTTAGAGACAAGCCTTTAAGAACCCAGATACTATTTTTTTTCCGATAGCTGGGAACAATCTGATTTATTCAACACATTTTTGCTATAGCACCCATATCTTCTATAGTCCCTTCCTGCAGGCAAGTTTGAGCAGGAGCGTAATGTAAGTACTAACTGTTCTTAAGAAGAATCTAATATTTAATGTGAGCCCCAATCTATTCATCTATGTTTTGTCTTTAGTATTTTTATCTGCCTTCACCTCCCTTTCAAAATCTATTTATTAGTGTTATGGTTGAGGGTCTTATTAATCATCCTGCTTGAGCATAACAATTTCCAACAATGTTGACTTTGATTAGCCCCTAATATTTTTGAAACCCTGTTGAAAAAGGGATATTTGACCAAGGCAGGCTAACTCCAAGCTATGGTATTTTTTATTTGCCCTATGTGCATGTGAAAATTGGCCAATGAATAAAGATGCCCAGAGAAGAATCAGTGCATTTGAATTATGGCGCTGGAGAAAAATATTGAAAGACTCATGGACTGCTAAAAGGATAGATCTGTCTTTGAAAAAGTATAACCAGAATGCTGCTTAGAGGAAAGGGTGGCAAGATTTCTTCCTACATGTTTCAGACATATGAGTCCATGAGAGACCAGTTGCTAGAGAAGCATATCATGTCTGGTAAATGCAGTGGGGGTGACGAAGGAGAAAGGTCCTCAATGAGATGATATACACAGTGACTGCAGCAAGGGGCTCGATCACACAATTTAAGGATGGCATAATACTCTGCAGTGTTTTGTTCTGTTGCACATAAGATAGCTAGGGGTTGACACCCACTCAATGGCACCTCACAATAGCATACAAACACATGGTGTTTTTATGAATTGTGTCTAGAAAAATACCGAAATCAGGATAAATGTTAAGAAATGTTGACCAATAATAATCTTTGCTTCTCTAATAAAATAATTTATATTATTAAAATTATCTATTAGTAGATTTCAATAAGTGTCCAAGATATTTTGTGCAGTGCTTAATTTGCTTCAAACAATATTGTACCATGTATTATAATATTCATGTTTTTAGAATATTAATATTTTAATTGGGCAGTGCTTTCATGAATACAGCATTTGTTGTCACAGTTTAAACTATACTCATATAAGCTATTCTCTTTTAATTTTCAGAAAGTTATAAGCAAGTAGAAATCAAGGAGACCAGAATATATTATCTAAGTTAGAGTTACACTATCAACAGAAATGGTAACATTTTCTACTGTAAAATAGTGCAGGTGTTAAATTAAAATATCATTTGACTGTAAAAATATCTGCTCTTCTCTGCCTTAATGAAACACAGGCAGTTTATATTACATTTTTTGAATTTACCCTGAAGTGTACAGATACATCATGTGGCCCACAAGAGAAATGTTAAAGAGGAACTGGGAAATCACAAAACATAATTGCTAATCTTCACTTCTTTTAAAAGAATCTTTTGCTTAATACTGATGGAAAGGAATACTCAAAGGATACTAAATTTCATTGAGTGTTGCAAAAGGTAACCATTTATATTCATTCTGAACATGGTTGAAATTTCCAAGGAGAGCTGGTGTCATCTTCTGAAAGCTTACTTTAGGCTGCTGTTTATTACATTGTCAATTAAAGTTCTGCCCTTCAATCTCTAAATCACATTATCTCATTTATAGAAAGAAATAAAATCCAAGCAAACAATTAGAATTTTAGGGCAGCTTCGTAGATTAAGGCTGTAACAAAGGAATACACTCCCCCAAACAGCAATCATTCATGCTTCTGGGATTTTCTTGAGTATGTTTTTAAGATTGGTCTCCTCAAATTTAATGGTTCATATGGGAACTTTTTGTTTTTATGATAACTTCCTTGCTTTTTAGGTAAAAAGTGGATAGAGAAAGTTAGAGATATAGATGTAGATGTAAGTGTATACGTGTGTGTATCTGAGAGAAAAATGTAGAAGGAAAAACATTTAAATTATGGCCCCAACAGGTCTTTTTAAGCAGAAATAAAACCCGAAGTACTTTAAACATTCTAGTATCTGACACTCACTGGTAATTGGGATATCTGATCCTTGTGGTATATTTAAAAGCACTAGCATATATTTACTAAATAGGAAAATAATGAGAAATTATCATTCAGGGATACACTAAGCATGTTAAAGTATTATGAGAAAGGAGAGGGAAAATATGGCAAAGAAAAAAAACCTACGAAATAAATCTAATTTGCAACATAGTTTGAAAGACCTGGACACGTCTAACAAGATAAATGATGTTGGTTTGTGACTTCAATTCCAAAAGCTGCCGGAGGGGAAATAAAATCTGATTGGAAAAATCTTGGCAACTGTGTCAAAATCTCTTTTTGTGAATGCAGTAATTAAACTTAGGTATTAAATCTAGACATTAAAAAAAGAAAGAAACAAAGAAAGACAATCTACCTTGCAAAATTGCTAATTGCTAATTGCTAATTTCAAAATGGCTCTAGGCTGCTTTCTAATTTTGCTTCAGTAAGAACTTATCACCACATGATTTCTCCTCATAGGTGTGGTCTCCAAGGAAATAAACCCCCCAATTCCTTTCGCGACTGTTGACCATATTACCAACCACTGCTGTTGGTGGTAAGCGCCGTCGAATTGACCACAAGCTGCAGCTATCCTGTGCACAACAGAATCACACACTGCACAGTCCTGCACCATGCTAACAATTGTTCCTATGCCTGGGCCATTAGATGAAGCCACTTGTGTCAATCTAGGCTCCATAGACTTCCTGTTTTTCATCGCTTCCCCATTTTACCAAATATGATGTTTTTCTTCAGCAGCTGGTCTCTCCTGACAATATGTCCAAAGTATTTAAGGCAAGCTAAGAAAAGTTCCCTGGTCTTACTTCTGGCAACACAGATCAGTATGTTCTTTAAACAGTAGATGATACTTTCAATATTCTTTTTCAGCATTGCAATTCAAATGCATTTATTCATCTACAGACTTCCTTAGTCAATATCCAATTTCCACATGCATATGATCCAATGGAGAACTGACTGTGGCTTGGGTCAGTTGCACCTCAGTCCTCAAAGTAACATCCTTGCTCTCCAATAGTCGTGTGCAACATATTTACCTCATGGAATATGTCATATATTTATTTTTCTTGATTGGGATTGATGCCTATATTAAAGCATTCCATAGCTGTCACATCCAGGAGAATTGTACATTTGCCACCACAATTTTCAAGCATCCTTTGCCTATATGGACTCTTTGACATCATCATCCCTTCCCTCTACCCCTACCTCTCTCCCCCCTTATTCCACTTGCTGACTCTATAGGCTTATTAGAACTGTTTTTCACTCAGCAAAAATGAAGAAATATACTGCAACCTCAAGAAGGTGACTCCTAATGACATAAATCCTGGGATACCCCCTAATATGTACAATCAAAAACAAAGCAAAACAATTCACACACACACACACACCCTGATAATCCATAAGATTTGGGAGCCAGATCAGGTCCAGCATGTATCCCATGGGGAATCTGCTAACCAGATTTAGCTATTCAAGGCAGGCATCTCTCTTTGACCTCCTGTACCTGACCCTCCAATACATTTGGGCAGTGACCACTTTACTCCTCCCCCTAAACTGCGGAGAGAGGGAGTTCACTGGAGGTCAATTGTCTAAGTAGTTCACCCAATAATATTGGGCTCCCACTTTCATGCAAACAGTTAAGTCTTTTGAGCTCTTGACTGCTGTTTTCCCATGAGTGTTGGTTGTGGATACAAGAGAGACAAAATTCTTGGCATCAACATGCTCTCCATTTAATGGGTTGTTTTCTGTTGGTCCAGTTGTAAGGATTTTGGTTTTCCTTGGATTGAACTGTAGTCTAAACAGAAGGCTACCATACTTGATCTTCTTCAAAAAGTGTCTCCATTCCTCCTTACTTTCAGTGAGCAAGGTTGTGTCATCTGCATTCTGCATATTGTTACTTAAATTGCTATTAGACCTTCCTGCAATCCTGATGCCACACTCTTCTTCATATAATTCAGCTTCACTTATGATTTGCAAAGCATATAAACTGAACTAGTGAGAGGAGACAGCCCTGATGAGCATCTTTCCTGATTTTAAGATAACAGTTCCACTACAATCCTTCATATATTCATTGACCTACTATCCAATAAATACACTTGGGAGAGGTCATATATGAGAACATATCTAGATTTTAAAGATGAATGCATGTTTGTGTGCAAATTGTCTGTTATATGATGGTGACTTTGGGCATGCGTGTGTGTGTGTGTGTGTGTGCAGTTTGTGTTGGAAGCTGTGTCAACAGTTTTTCAAATATCAACAGGGTCACCTAAAATGAACAAATTTCAGCAGAGCTTTCAGACTAAGGAGAGATTATGAAAAAGGAGTATAATTTCTATTTCTGAGAAAGTTGTCATTGAAAATTCTATAGACAAACTAGAAACATAGATACTGGGGGAAAAAACATGAAAAGGAGAAGACTGTAAGAGATAGTGACAGAAGATGAAACCCTCAATTCAGAAGGAACTCCAAATCTGACTGAGGAAGAGCTGCCTTCTCAAAGTAGGTGAGTCATAATGACATGGATGGAGTGAAACCTCTGAGACCTTCATTTGGTGCTGGGACACAAATTAAAATGAAAAGAAACAGCAGCAAAAATCCATAAATAAGACTTAGAAGGTACAGAATAGGAATTTAAGAAAGTTGGAAGCTGTAAAAATAAAGTGGAACACAAAATCAACAGTCTAGGCATTAAAAAGTTGAAATGGGTTGGCCACTTTTCAACCAGAAAAGCATATATTTTACTACACAATGAATGAAATGATAAAGAGGAATGATGCTGCATCTATCCTCAAAAAGGATCCTTCAAGATCCATTTGAAGTACAATATTGTCTGTGATAAGATTACATCTGGTCTCATTCAAGGAAGTCAAATTCATACAACTATTATATACAACTAAATTTATGCACCAACCACCCAAACTAGTGATGAAGAAATTAAAGATTTTTATCGGAGTATTCTGTCTGAAATTGATCAACTGTGTAACCAAATACATTGATAATTATTGGTAATTAGAATACAAAAGTTGGGGGGGGGCAAGGATAGCAGTAGTTAGAATATTGGGCTTTGGAGATAAAAACTAAACTGGAGAAGGCATTTTGCAAGCTCTATGACTTCTTCATTGCAAATACCTTTTGTCAACAACATGAACGTTTGAAGTCAACTATCCAGATGGTATCCAGAGAAATCCAACTGACCACATTACTGTTAACAGGTGATGAAGACTCTCAATGTGAGCAGCATGAGCAGGGCTGAGTGTGGAACAGACCATCAACTGCTCATACCTAAGTTCAGGTTGAAGCTGAAGACACTTAACACAAGTCCACGAGACTCAAAATATGGAATCTATTCTACCAGAATTCTCAGAGCATCCCTAGAACAGATTTGATGCACTGAACACTAATGCTAGAAGACCTAGCGTTATAATCACCTATTATAGCATGAGAGAAACTGTGGGAAGATAGCTGAAGTTCTGTACATAAAGGAAACAAAATGCCATCAAAGAGCAAGGAAGAGAAAAAGCAAAGTAGACATCAGAAGAGACTCTGACATTTGGAAGAAATGCAGTCAAATAGCTGAGTGAATCATTTCAAAGACTGGGTTGAGAAAATAACGTAAAGTATAACTATATCTGTAAAGACTTAGATACGATAATTCATTCATCTTAAGAAAAGTTGGGATTCATGATAGAGCAAAGTTTTCAATTTTAGGTAGAAATACACCTAAAATATTAATACATGTCATAATAAAGCATGAATGGCATTAAAATAGTATGTATATGGTAGTTCAGGGTCACCATTAATTGTGTACCTTCAAGGTAAGAGATCTGAATCAATGTTCAATGCCTGCCAGTTCTGTTCCTGGGATAGCAGCCATCTGCTTCTCCCTCTAGGTAGTTTTGGCCTTAGGTCCCAGCCCAGAGCTATAAGTGAGTATGAGGTAAAGTCAAGTTTAATAAATGGAGCTTCTATATGGAGATCTTCTGATGTGGCCTACAAAGGAGTTGTGTACCTCAAACTAACAGTCTGAAGTCCCAGTAGTCTTTAACAGACAGCCTCAGTTACCAAGGGCTGGATTGAAGCTAGGCCCAAAGTGTCCAATTGGGAACATAGTACCAAGCATATTCTCCACTTGGGTTCTATATAATTGTTAAGTTTTTTCCTGATGGGAGGTTACATCTCCCTATTTTCCTGAAATATAAATTGCATTCTTTGAGACATCCAAATCTCCTTCCCAATATTTGACTATTATCTTTCTTTTCTTTTTAAATGATTTTTTTTCTTCCAAGATTATCTCAGTTTATAAGTAAGGCAAATAGTTATATAATAGGGTTTAAATATGTTGTTGGGGTCCAAAAGTTCGGTTTGGACTCATAGTGATGATTCTGTACAACAGAATGAAGCACTGCTTGGTTTAAATATACCACTCTGTTTGTGTTAGTCCAGGTAGAATAGAGAAACAAGTCACAGACATGCATATGGATATAAGGGAATGATTTATAGACAAAAGGAATGGGACATTGAGAAAGCATCCCAACCCAATCCAGTTCAAAGTCTTAAGTCCAATATTAGCCCATATGCCCGATACCAGTCTATAATGTCTCCTTCTGACCCACGAAGTCACAGGTCAGTGGGTGCAGAGTCCTGGTGCTGGCAGGGGGCCCCTCATGGCTCCTCATTTCCAGGGCTCAGGGTTCATCAACAGCATCAAATGGTGGTAGAAGCAACTCAAGGATCTCCACGTGGCCTCTCCAGCTTCAGAGGTCTGGTTTCATCAGGGCAAGGCCAAGGTCTGGTTTCATCAGGGCAGCTCCACGGACCTTGCCATCTTGTCTTGTCTGTAGTTCACTGTCTCTGAGACTAACTCCCAACAACGAGGGAGATAGCGTCTCATCTCCATGAGGGAAATATCGTGAGATTTCCCAGAAGTCTCTCAGGAGAAAGTCATGCCCTCACGGAGGTCTCATTGGCTACTTAATGGCTATCTCCAGATTAACAGGCTAGACTCCACCCCTACATCTCAATCATGAAATTAACATAAGCACATGACTGCCACACTGCTATGGTTTTATATTTGTTCTATTGTTGTGAATCTGATCTATTTTATGTTTTTCTCTTTAATTTTACTTAAATGATATATTTGCTCTCCCTAGATCTTGTGCCCTTTATCTCTTGATTTTATTTTTTTTTTGGGGGGGAGGGGGAGGCATCACTGCTCTCCGGTGGTGGAAGTACAAGGCCCAGCCCCACTGCTGGAATTGAACCTCCGTCCCAGTGGGCTCAGCCCTCTTGATTTTATTTTATACTCTTCATTCTTACTTCTTGATAGAGTTTACTCAGAAGATTCTACTATAACATATTCCAGTATTTTAATTCTCTATTCATTATTCCTCTACTGAAGATTGAACTTCAGTTTTATTTTTATTTCTATAGCGAACAGTTCTCCAAAAAGATAAGAGTTAATAAGCATAGTTGAAAAGCTTGAAGCATTGGATATCACAATGAGTTCTGTACTTGAAGCAAAAGAAAATAAAAAGTCAATGAAAGGTCAACCATAAAAATATAGAAAATGTTTACATCATTCAACTACCACTGCCATCTAGTAAGAATGCCTTATCTTTCTTCTTTAAAGAGACGGATGAGTAGCAACTGCAGACCTTGTTGTTTGCAATCTAGTCCTTACCAATCAATGTCACCAGACTTCCTACACATTCAATAGAGGGCTCTGATTCAGAGCTTTGACAAATTATGGAAATGAAAATGAAAACGACAGTAAGGTGTTCCTATGCATATGCAACTTCCTCCAGGAAATTAATTCTAGACAGAAAAGCAAGGATAAATTCCATAGACAGAAAAGCAAGGATAAATTCCAGGAGGCATGGACATTGTCAGTAAAGAAGCAGGAAGTCAGTGGGGTTTGAGTTAAGCAGGGGAAGAATAGCAATAGAAAAGTTCAGAGACTCAAGGAGGCCAGTATCTGAGTGCCTCATAGGTAGTTATTCTCACGTCTAATTCCATGTGAAAGGAAGTCAAAGGAAGGGATTGAAAAGGGAGGAAGTGCTGAATGTGATTAGAAGTTACACATAGGAAGCTCAGTATTTACAGAAGTGAACAAGAGGAACCAACCTCCTGTTTTCCTGTAGTTTCAGTATTTTCTTCAAAATTATAAAAACCTGGAGCTTTTTCATCTTATAGTTAGGCATCTCACAATGATATCAATAATATTTATTCATTTTATTACATAGTTAAGAATTGAAATAGTTTTTATAATAGCAATATGAGTTAGCCACCCATTATTATTTCCCTCAAAACACTTATAGGTCTAGAAATTTAACATTATTGGAAGCAGGAAATCTGACTACAACTTTGGTAGTGGGTGGTAGATAAAAGCATATAAAACAACCATAATAAACTTATTAGTTAACCAGTTCAGACACCCTGTATTTAGGAAAAAGTATATTGCATTGTCTTAATAAGTTTTTTTAATTATGAAAAATGGGCACAGCCAACTGACCCAATAAGACAGAATAGAATGGAATTTTTTTCATGAATCACAGAAATTCTCTCTCCTTGACATGAAGAAAGAAATATGTAGAAGCAATAACTTTTGAAAATCCTCATGTATTTGAGGGGAAGCCAAAGTAAGTAGATTGATAAAGATATGAGAATAACATAGATGTGCTAGGCTAGGTTTTCTAGAGTAACAAAACTAGTGATACTAATTTGTCAGTAGTTACATATATACACACACACATATAACTAGTATATCAAAAAATGTATATAAATAGTTGCCTACACAGCTAAAGATTGAGCAAGCCCAATCCAACTCGAGACCATAAGTTAGAAGCTAACTGGAGACCATTCCTGACTAACACAGGTGCCTGAACTAAAAAGTAGGGGAAGGACAGCTAATGGAGGCAGGGTCCATGGCCATGAGGTTATTCCTCTCCAAAAAGCAGCCAGACACAGATCTAGGACAGTAGGAAAAAGAAGAGAGAGAGCCATTCCTCCACAATATTTCTTAGATTTCAAATAGGTCACATCCTCAAGTAGATATGATCAGGTTTTGACCTGGTTGAGAAGTCAGAGTCTACCCACACTATTTTATACACACAAACAAGTTGATACAAAACCTAACTATCATAATAGGAAAAAAAAAAAGAAATTAGAACCCTGATGGTTTTGGGTCTGCTATCCATCCTTCCTCAGCCCCAAATTTGATGTGGCACAAAATGAAAACATATGATCTAAACTAACTGTCTGGGCAAGGTTCCCTTGTGGCATAACAATTAAGCACTTACCTGCCACTTTGAATCCATCCAGAAAATCCTGTGGTATAAAGGCCTAGAAACCTATTTACATAAAGATTACAATATTTTATGCAAATAGCATGTATATTATACAATTTCCCCAAGTATAACACCCACTCACAAATTAGTTTTCTATGGCTGTTATGCAAACTATATGCGAAAATGCAAAATATGGTATAGCCTAGAAAACCCTGGGGGATGATGATTCTGTCACATGGGATTTCTGGGAGCTAAAATTTGACTCAACAGCAAACCTTTGTCTTAACAATTGACAATAAATGTTCAGTTACAGGAAAGAGACAAAGTATAATTACAGGCAGCATGTATGTTGCTCTAATTTCAACAGACCAACTTTTTCTCCACATACATTTATTGTCATTGTTAGGTGTTGATGAGTGGGTTCTGACTTGTAGCAACCCTCCATAAAACAAAATAAAATATTGCCCAATTCAATCATTACTGTTTAAGTAGATTGTTGCCAGTGTCATGTCAATTCATCTCCCTACAAGTCTTACTCTTTTTGTCTGACCTTCTACTATTACCAAACAGGAGATCCTGCTCCAGAGTTTGGACTGTCCTGCCAACAAATTCAGTACTGTGTGGTAGTTATATGATTTCTTGCCAATTTGGGAGGATTAAATTTGAAGGGGTGGAGCTCAGCCTGTCTGTAAGGTGATAGCCAATGAGACCTTGGTGTGGGCATGGCTTTCCCCTGAGGATTCTGGAAAACTGTTCACTCCTCCTCATATGTCGGAAACACTTTCTGCTTACTCCCTGAGAGGCTCTCAGCTTGGAACCACGCTAGACCTCTGGAGCTGAAGAAGCCAAATGGAAACCACTGCCAGCACTGAGATGTGTACAGCACCACTGGACCCACCAGACTTCCTGCACACTTTCTGCATTAGGTGTCATTGCATGTGTTTTGTGAAGCTGAAGAGACTTTATAGATTGGTATCAGACATATGGGCTAATATCGGACTTATGGATTTGATCTGAGCTGAGGTGTTTTCTCAATATTCAATTGCCTTTGTATATAAAGCTCTTTCTTATGCACATGTGTCTCCCTGGTTTTGCTTCTCTAGCACAGCATGGAAGGCACAGTTTTGAGACCCTATATTCAAAGACGCATTTTGATGATGTCTCTTCCAAGATAGATTTATTCATTCTTCCAGTAGACTATAATGTATCTGATATCCTTTTCCAGCTTGGTGATGCAAAGGCATCAGCTCTTCCTCCATATATATTCACCGTCCAACTTTTGCCTCCATTTGAGGGGTATTTTAACATCCCATAGCTCAGGTCCAAGGCACATTAGCCATCAACATAGCATAGCTTTACATTTTCTAAAAGAGCGTATATGAGGTCAAGATAACTTCAAAAAGTCATTTCTCTGGAAACATACACTGTTTTATTCAAAAAGCATTTAATTCTTAAATCCAATAGCTGTTTCATGGCATTTACAAGCAATTGATTTATCAAAGAAGTGATTTCTTCTCCTGTAAAAGTTGTTAAACTCAATTTTAACTTTCAGAATAACATATTAATGTTGGAGACAATCAATGTGGACTCCACTGATGCAGCTAACAGTTTTGAGTGTATACTTTATGTGATTTCCTATATAGCATAATAGAGACAAATGAGATAAAGCTTTTTATCTAAAAGACAGAAAAATCTACTACAGGACACAATCATCTAATTAATAATGTTCAAGCTGCATAATAAACATCATTACAGAACTGATAAGTGCTGATGCAATGAAAACTACAAAAAGTATTCCCATTTCATTGAATCACTTTTAATTCACAGTCAACCTATAAAACAGAGGCAAACTACTCTATAGAATTTCCAAGAAGGGATATTCTTATGGGAGCAGAAGACTAAATCTTTCTCTTGTGGAGTGGTTAGTGGGTCCCAATGTTGACTCTTCATTTACCAGTTCAGTGTTCAACCTCTGCATCCCCAGTCTCTTTTATTTAATAATGAGAGTTCTTGTCAGACTTCAGTAATGTTCTCACAGAGGGAGAATTTTCCTTCTGACCTCAAATCACTTTTTTTTTCTCAGATTACACAGTGGTAGAATATTTTATACAAAATAAGTACTCTCTGTAAAAGAATAAACTTATAAAATAATGAAATAGTTTAGAAGTCAGAATAGAAGAGCTATTTTCAAGATAGAAATGAAGAGACCCAGGCATGAAAGGAACTCATTTTTATTACATGAATACAATTAAACACATAAAACATTAAGATATCTATTAGTTTCTTCCCCTCCACAGACCTACTACTGTTCCTAAAATAATAAAAAACAGCCGCTGATGACTCTGTTCTAAGTCATCGAGCCCCAGTGTGTGTCAAAGTAGAAAGCTACCCTGGCTTATATTTTTTGAAGTAGATTTTGTAATCACTTTATTCCAAGGTGATGTTGGTGGGGTGGACTTATCAACCTCCTGGTTAGCAACTGAGCATATGACCTTTCACACCACAAGGGACGCCCCTAAAATATTAATCAAAACTTCATATATAAAATTCTCACTCTTCCAAAACACAGTGCAAACCTTGACAAAATGGCAAGAAGAATTTGGTTTTTTGTGTTTGCTTTTCAACAGTTAATCACTTCCCTTGTATCTAAATCTATCTAAACAGTTGAGGGGGCAAATCAAGTAAAAGAATCATATCTATACATATATAATTAAGATGGAAATATATATATATAATTAAGATGGAATATGAAAATATTAGAAAGGAACCCCAACTCCAGAATCTGCCTATCAGTGGTAATGTACAGATCAAATCTTCTCCTTTCATATACATGTGTCCAAATAGCACAACTCCACAAAGTATTTGGCAATACAATCTGTATCATACAGCAGTAGATTCACATAAAATAATTTTTAATACTCATTTTTTGCTCAGGAAAATTTGTTTCACTTAATCAAATACCCCCCAATAATTTTTTACACAGTGCTTTGAAAAGATAAAACTATATTGTCCTTCAAAACCCCAAGGTCCATCATTGTGACTACAATAAAAAATATTAAAAGTTTTTCTTTCTGTACTTAGTATTGCTACTATATTGTGACCATTTATACATGTTTTCAAAAATATACTTGGAAAATATGTTTCAGAATCTGACCATTATGTGTTGAATTGTGTCTTCCTAAAAGTTGCCTTTATTTCCTCATACTTGTATGTGCTAGTCTGGGTTGACTAGAGAAACAAATTCATAGACATGCACATGTCTACAAGAAAGAACAAGGGTCTCCATGTGGCTCTTCCAGCTCAGGGCACTAGCCTACCTCCATGTGTCTTGTCAGCTGCAAAGTATCGCAGACAGTCAATTTGCATCCTTAGCACTTTCAAATGAGGTCATCAAGTTGTGAAATGATTGACAGGCTAAACTCCACCCCTTCACCCTTAATCCTATCCCTTCACTCTTATCCTCTCAAATTGATAACAGATTATATAAGTATCACAAACTATCCCATTCAACAGGACACCTTCATTAAACTCTTTAGCCACATATAATTTTGAAACAAACAATAATAAAAACATATCTGTATATTACAGGATAAAACTAAAATGAATACCATTCAATATGTGTCACCCTCATTTAAACATAATATCCTATAAGTGAACAAAACAAAAATATCCTATGCTTAAAAATTGCAGCTAAGTAATACTTACACCCTAATCCTATAATTCCATGAATATATTCCCCCATCTATCAAAGTTTTTAAGCCAACACTTCATACCTTTATCTTCCCAATTTTGAGTATGCAATTTCTATACTGCCCATTTATACTGCCCAGTGCTTTGATTAAGACAATCGTAATTTTTGAAGTAAATGGTCTTCAGTCCAGTTGAAATATTGTGAGGTCTGCATCTATAAGTAAAGTCAAATTAGAAAATTCCATCCAAAAGTTCAGCAACAGTGTGCACCAATTCACAGTCTCAAAAATCATCTCTTCATCTGGTCAGTTTCTCGTCAACTCATTGTGGGCTGCCTCACATAGTTTATGAGGGTCCCCATTGATTGCCTTGCCTTTAGACCATGGACTGATCCCAAATTCTCAACAACCTTAGGCCCCTTTGAACTAGGTAATGAACTTCAGACCAGTCATTCTGCTCTCATCTTCTCTAGTCCCTGTGAGCCAGGTCCAGGGTGTCACTGAGCAGAATCAACCTGTCACTTTACTGCTGCATTTCTCTTACTTCTGTTCAACAAGTGGATCCACGTGCTTTCTGACCAAGCATATCAGTCCGCCTGCCCACAGACTCCTTTTAATAGTTCAGTCCAAGAATGGATAATTCTCTTCAAAGTTCCAGATGTTTTCTAGCTTCTGACAAAAATCACTAATTCAAAATCTAATGAGTTCCTCTTTTCTTCAATCTGTCACCAATCTCTTAAGGAAGTCTCTTCACCTTCGAATGTCCTGAGCACTCAAGACAGAGGGTGTGGCTTATCTTTTCAAAGCCTTCTTTGCAGGCATGTCCTAGACCGATTTAAAGTTAAAATTTTAATGGCTCCCAGAAGGTGGGCTTACAAGCTCTCTATTTTCATACTTCACTTCTATCAATCCTTATATTAATAATAATAAGAAGAAATATATATGTATATACAAAGTAGAACATGCTCTTAAACTCAATACTATAAACTGTCAAGTTCAATTGCTATTTAGCTTATCTTCTTCATCTAAACTATCTTATTGATACAAAAATATGGAATTAGGCCTCTGATATCATTGCCTCAATGTTGGACCAGGCCTTCTTTCAGCCATTTTGACCTCATTCAGCTATTTTCTCTAACCAGCATGGTCTCTGAAAAATTTAAGAGGTGATTCTACCCCTGAGCTCAAAATATACATTAAGAACATTCATATTTGTCATTTCACACAGGAATGACCAAAGACTACAACCAAATAAAATAACCAAAATGTTAACTTCCCTTATTCTTTATCTGAAAAATTTAAGAGGTGATTCTACCCCTGAGCTCAAAATATACATTAAGAACATTCATATTTGTCATTTCACACAGGAATGACCAAAGACTACAACCAAATAAAATAACCAAAATGTTAACTTCCCTTATTCTTTAAAAAAAAACCAGTAAAACTTATGGATATATCTGACCTCTGGCTAGCTAATTAAGAAAAACTACCTTGAGGAAGAGATTGAACAAACATCCACTCTCTATCTGCATGATTTGTTTCTCTAGTACCCCACTCCCAAGGTACCATATTGTGCTAGTCTGGGTATACTAGAGAAACAAATTTATAGGCATGCAGATGTTTTTAAGAAAGAGTTTTATATAAAAGAATAATTGAATATTGAGAAGCCCATGCCTAGTTCAGATCAAGCCCATAATTCTGATAATAGCTCATATGTCTAATACCAGTTTATAAATTTCTCTTCAAACTCATGAAACACATGCAATGATGCTGAATGCAGGAAGATCCTAGGCTAGTGGGTGGAAAGTCTTGTGGACCTAGTGGCAGTAGAGGCATCTTGACATTTGTTCCATGTGGTTTCTCCAGCACAAGGCACTAGCATACTTCCATGTGACTTGTCAGCTGCAAAGTCTCTCAGGGAGTCATTTTGTGTCTGAACTCCAGTGAGATATTTATCTCCTTAACACCTCCAAATGAGTTCATCAAGCTACAACCTGATCAACAGGCTAAACTCCACCCCATTCACTCTTAGTCCTCTCAAATTTACAACAGATTATACAACTACCATACTATAAAAATGATCATTCTTGGAAATGGAACTTTGCTTTTGCTTTGTTAACAAAACCGTATATGAAAAGGGTAGGTCCTAAACTTATTTCCTTCTGAGCAGTACCATATGACATGGGAAATATATAAATATTTACACATAGAAAAGTTTTACACATAGTACAATGATCTGTCTACAAGTCAGTGAATATCAAAAAATGCCTCTGAAATTGCAAGGAGTCAATCTTCCCCATTTACTTTTCATTTAATCATTTTGGAGGGGAACTCTCACAGATACCATAACATTCCATAGTTCTCTCATCTCTTGCAGTTTTGCACAATTGCTACCACAATCAGTTTCAAACCATTTTCTTTTTTCTTCACTCCTTGATACCAGTTTCCCTCTGCCCCCACACTCCCTCACCGTATCTTCTAGGAACCCTTTTCCTCATGATTGCTGTTACTGTTTCCATAATAGTTTTATATTTTTGGCCATACCTTACACAATTCATTATATCCACTCACAAAATTCTGTTATTTAATCTCAGCACATAGAATTATATAATCATCAGTGCTATCAACTACCCCTTCCACCAACCCCTTCCTGTTTCCTCAGGGAACCATTACTCCTCTTACTATTTCTGGAGAGTCATCTATCTTGGTTTTCATGTACTGAATGATCTTAATTATACAAATTAACATTCGCACATCTAATATGACCAATGATGTAAAACAAATAAAAACTATAATATAAAGGAAAATATTAAAGAACAAGAGGTGTTTTGTGGTTTATCTGTGTCATACCACACCCTGGATTTATCATCTATTCTATGTGGCCCTTCTGGGGGGGACTGTACAATTATTTTACAGGTGAGTTTCGTGTTTCAACTTTGTCCATGCTCCTTCATGTCAACTTGATTGCCTGTTTCTGAATTTCTGACACCTATACCCATCAACACCACCTCATCCCACAGACTGCTATGCTTCTTCCATGTGGGCTTTGTCACTTCCCTGCTAGGCGGATGCTTATTAACTATAAGTCTTTAAGACCCAAGATGCTTTTAATAACCAGAAATCAGTTTTTCTTCATCACCTTTACTTACCTGTATATTTATAAAGCCTCTAAAGCAGTGATTCTCAACCCTTCTACTACCATGACCCTCTCATATATTTCCTCCTGTTGTAGTAACAACATAAAACATAAAATTAATTTTGTTGCTACTTCATAACTGTAATTTTGCTACTGTTGTGAATTGGGGGAGCCTGTGAAAGGGTTGTTCAACCCCAAAGGGGTCACAACACATAGGCTGAGAAACACTGCTCTAGAGAATGAAAGGAAGAACAAGTGTCTTGATCGGGAGCAGGCAGAGGCCTCACTGATGGCCTAGGCTCAGACTTATAGCCTGAAGACCTTGAGACAATATCTCTCTCTTCTAAAAAGTCATTAACTTCTGGTGTTTTTCTTGCAGCAGCACCAGACTAAATAAGAAAATTTGTGAAGGATATACTCTAAAACCTTTTTTTTTAATTTTTAGATTTATTATACATTTTAATTGGATGAAATAAAGGTAACTGTAAATAAAAAAGAATGATACAAATATTGGAACAAGCAAAGAATACTGTAATTATTCCTTTTGGTGAGGTTTCTTCTTTTGGAAGCAAGTAAAGTTTATAAAATGAGTAAATAAACAGATAAGAGGAAGGCAGAAATCGAACCAACCTGGAAAACTTTCAAAACCTTTTGGCAAGACTCTCAGCAGATGCTATTGAATAAGCTTAATTACTGTAAAATAGAGGTTCCTTTAACTAAGTGAAATACTGATTTTAAGGGAAAAAATGAGTAGGATTAAAAAAACAAACATTTTTTCCTGGAAAAAATATTAAATGACTCAATTTGAGGTGGGAAACTGTTGCATAGACTTTATGCATCATATTTATTAATTATTTTGCTTAGGAGAAATGTTTAAGGGTGAAGATGATGTCTTTAATTTCATTTGTTACCAGTATAAGAAAAAGTATTGTAAAACCAATTTGTAAATTGATCTTCAGACTGCTTTTCTAGTTCATATTTCCTACACACTTTAACACCTGCTTCGCCTGTATACATAGTTCCCGGGAACATTCACAACCGTCAGAATTTTATGGAAAAGACAGAAAATGTATAAT
>PVJH01008624.1:0-84294 GCA_004026705.1 Nesogale talazaci | reverse complement strand
CTGTTGGCTGGCTTGAAGGCTATTTCTTTGCTGGCTCATTAATCTTACCACAAGGATTGCTTGTGTACGTCGGCGTTTTGGAAACTTTCCCATTCCTCCTCTCTGGCAGTCACCAAAAGTGAATTGCTCTTTCTTAGTGTGACTTGATTCTGCCTTGTGCCGTAAACTGCCTTGTGTTTTAACCATCCAAAGACATAGCAGCATTAAATTGGTAGGAAAAATGGAAGTGGTGGCTTTGATTTTTTTTTTAACTTTCCTGAAAGGTCTTTTTTGCTTACCATACAATACATGACACCTGTCATTCTTTATATCTGCTTTGCTCCATGGTCTCACTTGGGCTTGTTCCAAATTAAAATGGAGGGAGAAACATTGACTGCTTTTGTAGTAAATTGAGGTCCAGTGAAGACATGAAAATTGAATACAGGAAGCCCCGTAATGACATGCAAATTGATTGATATAATGCACTGGAATGTACTTTGTTTCTCTTTGTTCCTCATTATTTAGAGCACTGGTTTCCACCCTTCCTAAAGCTGCAACCCTTTAGTACAGTTCCTAATGTTGTGGGAACCCTCAATCATAAAATTATTTTTTGTTACTACTTTACAACTGTTATGAATTGTAATGTTAATATCTGATATGTGGAATGTATTTTCATTGTTACAAATTGAAAATAACTAAAACAGAGTGATTTATCACAAAAGTAATATGTAATTACATATTGTGAAATCTTTACTTGTAATTACAAATAAATAAAATTTTGTCTTGAAGCATGGTGCAGCATGGGTAACAGTCTTACATACTCATATGTAAGTGTATCTGCATGTGAGAGGACCCACTTGGAGATGGATAGAGAAGCAGTGGTTCCTAAAACCATCGGAATTATGTGTTTTTCAATAGTCTAAGGTGATCCCTGCAAAAGGGTCATTCGACCCTCAAAGGTGGTATTCTCACCCACAGGTTGAGAACATCTGGTTTAGAGTCTGAATTTTTCGAGCAACACCTGAGAAAATGTCAATCTTATTATAGAAGAATGAGGGTGATCTGGAAATATGTCTGAAAGGTGGTTGGATTAATGCACAGACACCTCACAACTATTTCATGAAGTGCCTACTTTGTCAAAGGATTTGTTTCTGTCCCTTAGGCAGATTCTATCTTTGTGGGAAAAGGTATTAGAGGAACAGTGACCTCATTCTTCATCCAGGTTCTACTCTCAACACTATCGGGAAAGGGTGTTAGAACTAGAAATGAGTAGTGCCACCAGGAATTTCATTTTTATTGACTAGAGAAAAGTCACCTTGCCTTATTCCTGTCCCAACTCAAAGATGGACCAAACTCATCTCTGAAGCATATGGTAATTCTAAGTTTAATATATAATGTTTTATATGATGTTTTATTTTAAAAATCGATTTCAATGCTAAGCACTTTACAATTTATAGAGTAAATTCCAGCTCACGGTCATCAGGTTGATTCTAATGCATATTCTGAATTCAACATAGCAGAACTGGTAGAATTTCAGTATGACAGCTAGACTCAAATTCAACATAGTAGAACTGACCCTTTAAGTGTGCAAGTGTGGACATAGTTAAATGAGCAGTCTCATCTTTTGCCCTTGAAGAAGCTGGTGAGTTTTAACTTCTGATCTTTATGTTTATAGTTCAATGCATAAACCCCGATGTCACTGGGCTTCCTAGAGAGGATGTGAGGAAAATTAGTAACACATTTTACATTGTGCTTGAATTTTTATATATATACCTTTGTTTTCTCCATTGTTAACTCTTTGATAGGAATACATGGTATAATTCTTTTGTGCTGATAAAAATAATGAAATTGCCTAAGTGAGTCCTGGCAGTACTGTGCGTGAGGGATTGGACTCCTAACTGATATGCCAGTGGTCCTGGTAAAAGATTATCATCTCATAACATCTCTATAGGGTCAGAATGGACAGGATGGCAGTATGTAAGGTTAAGTAGCTAATAAGTGAAACAATTCAGGTTCCAATCAGAATATATCAATGAATGTAACATGGCCTCATCATTACCTCCATCTTCTGAAAGCTGTTGAGGAAACTATGGTACTTCACAATACTCATTCTACAATTGGGAGAAACTATAAGCAAAAGTGATGAAAACAGAAATGACTCCTTCAAATCAACTTGTAATATCAGGAGGATTTGAATTTCTCATGAGTGTCATTATATTTTTCTATACCACAGGGCATTTGTGAATATATTCCTCCTCACTATTTGAAGGTAAGCAAAGAAATACCACATGAAGCTGTATAATATAATAGTGGAGGTTAGCCATGCTAGGATCAGGTTTCCATAAAGAAAATACGCATGCTATCAGCTGATTCTTGAGGTAGCTTACTGAATCTGTCCATGTTCATCATTTTTATATCATTGCAATCAGATTTCACCAAGTTTCTACCCTTCTGTGGTGGCTTGTGTGACACTGGAAGCAATGTCATTGGTGTTTCAAATACCAGTGGGATCACTCAAAGTGAACAGGTTTCTCTTTCAGACTGAAAACTGACTACAAAGACAGACAGGCTTCCCACTTCAAAGGAAGGAGTCTCTGACAACCTTGTGTATAACACCAAAGTAATGTCAAATACTGAAGGATGACAGAATGGAAGGAGAACACTGTCAGACATAGCGTCTGAGGATGGGATCCTCTGGCCAGAGAACATTTGAAATGTGACTTAGGAGGAGCCAATTTCTCAGAGTGCAGTTAACTATGATGTCATTAATTGGATAAAGCCATGAAATTGGACTGGAAAAAATTTTAAATGGCTTAAAATCAGGAAAGATGTACATCAGCATTGTATTCTCTCACTCTTCTTATTCGATCTGTTTGCTCAGCAAATCATTGAAGAAGCCAGCTTAAATGAAGAAAAATGTGGTATCAGGATTGCAGGAAGGCTTGTTTAACAACATGAGATATGCAGATGATATAACCTTGCTGGCTAAAAGTAAGGAAGACTTGAAATATTTGCTGGTGTAATCCAAGGATAGCAGTCTTTGATATAGTTTATGACCCATTGTAAAGTAGACCCAAACCCTCACAACTGGACAAACAATATTATGTTAAATGGAGAAAAATTTGAGGTTGTCAAGTATTTTTTTGGGCTGATATTCACAATCAATGTGTTCATGGAAGCCACAGCCAAAAGTTGAAAAGATTTTTGCATTAGGTTTATCTACTGCACAAGACCGCCTTAGAGCACTACAACAAGGATTAAGTTGCACCTGATCCAAAGCCAGGGAATTTTCAGTTAGCTCATATTCATGTGAAAGTTGGGCCTTGAATACAGAAAACTAGAGAACGCCTTCATTTGAATTTTGGTGTTGAAGAAGAATATTGAAAATTTATGGGCTGCTGTAAGGACAAACGGATCAGCCTTGGAATAAGGACAAGAGTGCTCTTTGGAAGCAAGGATGGGGAGACTTCATCTTACATATTTTAGACAAATTGTCATAAGAGACCAGTCCTTGGAGAAGAAAATTTATGTTCGGTAAAGTAGAAGAGCAGCAAAAATGGTCCTCAAGGACCTCTTGGAAGGTCCCCTAAGAGATGGGTTGACACTTTGGCTACAACAATGGACTTGGGCATGGACCAATAAGAAGGATGCGGGTGCTAAACTCAGCAGTGTGAATAGGTCGCTATGCATTGGGACAAACTGAATGGCATCTAGGAGCAACCACAATTTAAGTAAATATATCCAATCATGAACAGAAGCAACCAACGAAATACTTATGAAAGCACTTGGTGAAGCTCCTGGTACAGAGGATACAGTCAATACAAGGTTACCGGGTGCAGAAGCATGGACTAAGGCTATATATTGAATGATTTAAATTGGGAAAAGGGGGTGTCAGATGTGTATGCCTCTACCATGGACTTCATATATATGCCGACCAAATAATCCAAGAAACTATACTATATGTAGAAGAATGCAGCATCTGGATTAGAGGCTGGATCATTAACTACTTGCAGCATGGTATGTAGACATCACAACTATGTATACTGAACATGAGAACTTGAAGCACTTGAGGAACAGAGGCTGTAGCCTTCACTATTTCAACTCAATAGAATGAAAGGAAAATACACATTTTCACAATTGGATCAATATACAGCATCATGATAAATGCAGAAAAGATTGAATTTGTCAAGGATTTCATTTATTTGAATCCACAGTCCATGCTCATGGGAGTAGCTGTCAAAAGATCAAAAGATGTGTTGCCTAAGTAAATCTGCTGCAAGAGACTGAACTTTCAGAATTCACCACCTGCTAGCACCCACATCCACAGTGAGTCTAGCAGTACGGCCACACTGTCAGTTACATTCTTTTACAAAGGATGATTCTTTTTCTCCGTCTAGAATCACTTTCTTTCTTGCTTCTCTCTTGGATTCGTTAGATTGAAAATATACCGAGGGGATTTATTCTTCAGATTCCATCAAAAGAAAAGTGTGTCAGAACTCTGGATTTTAGCAGGACATCTCATATGGTTAAATTGTCAATTTGAACCTACTCAGTGACCCTGTGGATGAAAGTCCTGGAGACGTACCACTATAAAGGGGGCATACCTAGAAAAATATTCATATAAAATGATGTATAAATAGATAGAAAGATATGCATGTCATATAAAAGATGCCTATCTATAAAATGCAATGGAGCAGCTCCACTCTGTCACGCAGGGAGGGTGTGGGTTAATAACTGACTTGACCAGACCTGACAGAATCACGACCCCTCTGTCAGTCATATGGTTGTGCTTGTATATTACTATGCTATTGGTATTTAATATACTAGCAGGGTTCTAAATGGTGGACAGGTTCTCATGGTACTTTCAGATAAGCCAAATTAGGAAAAAAAATATTTGATGACCTGCTTTCTAGAATTATGCAATGAAAACCTATGGACCACACTATAATATTGTTGAAATAATACTGGTAAGTAGTCTCCAAGATTGGATGGCACTTCAAATACACAGTGGCCATACTGGCCGAATCAATGAATCAAACAGTCATCATTACACTTACATGGAAAAAGACAATATTTCCCTGCTAGCCACGGACTGGGTAACCATAAGTTAGAGAAACAACAATAAGTTAGACTCCAAGGTAACTGATAAGCTTTGGCTTATAGTCACGTCACTAAAAGTACAAATATTTCCTGCCATGGCTGCAAACTGGCACTGAAAAATTACAATGTAGGTTTCTATTGTGGTTCTCATTCATTATTCTATGACGACTGTGAAAACACACCAAAGAAAGTAAACAATGTTGCCATTTGAGTTCTAGCTTATACATGGCAAGGGTTTATTCAAACAAAACATATTTAAACACACTGCAAAGAGTTTCTCTAAATGATACACTTGTCTTAGTCTCTTTAGGATGCCCTTTTAGAAGGCATGAAATCATTTGTGTCATGGAAGAATGATATTAATGTTTTTTAAAAATTCAAGTAGATGTCTTCACAATTTGTAGACAATTGGACATCCCCTCACAGAAGGGTTACAGGGATGAGATGCGGCAGTCAAGATGCAGGATGGCACTGATGAAACACACGACTTTCCTCTAGTACTTTAATGCTTCCTGCTCCCCAACTATTATGGTCTCAACTCTATCTTACAAATTGAATTAGTAGAAAGGTACTAAAAAGGTACCTTTACAAAGGCACTAAAGGAGTAGAAAAGTAATAATTTCTGAAGCATCAATGTAAAAGGGGACATATCAATTAATGAGATTCACATTTCAATATATTGTTCAATTAATGATCTTATAATTTTGTAGCCATATTTTCTGACTTACCCTCATGGAAAGAATATTTGAAACTGTCAGTAGAAAATTCTTTCTATCCACACACTTTTAAAAAAGTGTGAAAGCTATCCATAAAATACATTTTCTACTGAATGTGCCTGATATTGTAAAACAAAAAAATAAATGAAAATAATAATATGCTTTAAAAAGCTAAAATTCACTATTTACTCTCATAAGAGATTATGATGGTTACAACTGTATTTATGATGAAATATATCATTAATTTATACTTCCATGGTGTATGCATTATATGTGATATAAAATATAATGTATATAAATCATTTTATTGGGGGGGGTTTGTACAATGCTTATCACAATCCATACATCCAACTGTCATCATTTTCAAAGCATTTTCTTTCTACTTGAGCCCTTGGTATCAGCTCCTCATATTTCCTCTACCTTCCCACCTTCCCTCCATCCCCCATGAACTCTTGATTCTATATAATTTTTTTCTTATCTTTTACTATCCAATCTCTCCCTATACCTCCTTTATCTGTTGTCCATCCTCCTGGAAGGGGGGTTATAGATAAGACATTGTGATCTGTTTCTCCTGTCTCCCCCCACCTTCCATATATCCTCTTGGTCTGACAACTCTCAATATTGGTCTTGAGGAGTTTATCTGTTCTGGATTCCCTATGTTTCCAACTCTTATCTGTACCCATATACATGTTCTGGTCTAGCCAAATTATTAAGGTAGAACTAGGGTCATGATAGCAGGGGAGGAAACATTAAAGAACCAGAGGAGAGCTGCATGCTTCATTGGTGCTATACTCCATCCTGACTGACTCTCTTCTCCCCATGACCCTTCTGTAAGGGGATGCCCAATTGCCCACAGATTGGCTTTGGGCTTCTACTCTGCACTCTCCCCTTCACTCACACAGGCAAGAGATGACCATTCTAATTTGTCAAAAGACCATGCTTTAAAATAATTTTTGAACAATAAATATTATGGAAAAGTTTCAAAGTGTTACCTAGAAATGTATTTTCTTTGAATTATACAATGTTCATCTCTTTCTATTAGCAATTTTTGTGATTGTTATTTCAGAATAAATTATTTGGGATGAATTTTCACTTGTATATTTACATTCTTCATCTTTATGAAGCCTTCCCAAGTGGTCAAAGCTCCAAGACCTATAAAAACTAAATTCATCTCTTGCAGAATATCTTCTAATTATGTAGCAATTCAACCAAGCATTAAAGACTTTGAGGGCGGATTACAGTAGAAGCACCTGAGCATGGACGTGGATGATAGCACAGGTAGATGTAAGGAAGGAACAGCACCGGGCAACACGCACAGGTGGCCCTTTCGTTGTCTCTTTGGACTCAGTCATTTGATCTGAGACTACACTGAAGACCTCTACAAACCTGGAGGTTGAGCGTCCTGTCTTGCCTGGCAAGAGCAGAGAAGAGGACTCTTTGAAAGAAAATGCTGCTTGAAGAACAAACAAATAAATGGATCCTGTGTGTTAGTCCAGGTAAACTAGAGAAACAAATTCATAAACATGCATAGGGATATATGGGTATGGTTCATATACAAGAGGAACAGGACATTAAGAAAGCATCCCAACCCAGGTCAGTTCAAAGTCCTAAGCCCGATATTAGCTCATATGCCCAATACCAGTCTATAAAGTTTCCTTTTGACTCACAAAGTTCCAGGCCAGTGGGTTCAGAATCCCGGCGCTGGAAGGTGCCTCCCCATGACTCCTCGCTTCCAAGGCTCAGGGTCCATCAACAGCATACAGTTGTGGTAGTGGTAACTCAGTTTTAGATGTCTGGTTCCATCAAGGTAATACCGTGTGGCTTTTCCTCAGGCTCCTTCAGCTCCTTAAATGCTGCCATCTTGTCTTGCTTGTAATTCATCATCTCCGAGACTGTAATTCATTGTCTCTGAGGCTGTAATTCATCATCTCGGAGACTAACTCCAACAACTGACGAGATAGCGTCTCATCTCCACAAGAGTAATATCGCGAGATTTCCCAGAAATCTCAGGAGAAAGGCATCCCCACATGGAGGCCTCATTGGCTACTCAATGGCTATCTCCAGGTTAACAGGCCAGACTCCACCCCTACATGTCAATTATGAAATTGACATAGACACATGACCACCACAGCCTGGTAATGGCACACTTTCATCTCGATTTGAAGACATATAAAATTGGCAAAGTAGAGTTTAGCCTGCCAATCAGGTCACAACCTAATGATGCCTTCTTGTGGGTGTGGCTTTCTCATTTCAGAAAGGTGAAATGCCAACTGAGGACAAATTTTGTTCTGGAGGTTTGTCAACTTCCAGAACAGATGAAAATATCTATATGGAGTACACTTGAAGTTCATCCCACCAGGTCAGACTGTTAATCGATCTTTGTTTTTAGAGTTTCTGAAAAGATAGCATAACCATGTGTAACAAAAAAGGCCTGATTTATGACAGACAGGGTATTGGTTATGCCAAAACAACAAAGCACCTGCTCACACAGCCGTCTTAGCGCACCGGTTTCTGGCAAAAAAAAAAAAAATCAGAATGCCATTCTTGCCACTTGCACCTTATTCACCTGGCCTCACTCCCTAAAACTTATTTTTGTTTCCACTAATGAAGAATAACTTGAAGGACAGTGATAAGAGATGAAAAAGTGTGTGTGTGTGTGTGTGTATGTGTGTGTGTGCTATCAGTCATCCAAATAGATGAAAAATGTTTCCAAGAATTGAATTGAATTGCAGATTTGACAAATGCATTCGGTATACTGGAGAGAACGGTGAAGGTGATGGGGTTGTTTTGTAAATAAAAGTAAATACAGAGCTTTGAAAATAAAATTCCTGTTAGGGTTTTTTTTTTGGGGGGGTACATATATATAAAAACAACAAACAGTTTTCTTACCCATCACATCCAAACATGAACCTGAGTAACTATAAAAGGAGAAACCATAAAACCGAAACAAACTTAGATCCTTTAGTGACATAGAAGTTTGTTAAAAAAAAAACACACACACACAAAGAGGAACCATCCTAAGGGAGAAGGTGGATATTGATGTCAGAGGTGATGGAGTAGTCCAGAAGCTTCCAGAAGTTGGAATAGGGTGGGCATTTGGTATCTATTTCACCTTCACCTGCTTGGGATAAGTTTTATGTTAATCCATCTAAAAGAAATTCTCCACACACATAGATTGTGCCACATTCTCAGATATGTACTAGACTGTAATTTTGAGCTAATGTAAAAAAGATTTTTTAAAAAATGCAAATCATGTAGACAGAAACCAACATTTATAGAAGCCACAAAGAAGTGGTATTATAGAATAATGTCCTGACATGCTTTTTGGCTTTTTAATACTATAGCTAATTTATGATGTGTGGGTATGAGTTAATGAGCAAATGAAACTTGGGAATGGATGAGGGATCAGAGGAAGAATGAATAATACTTCAGTCAGAGGGAAAATAAATGAACAAAGGACAGAGACATGAAAGAGAATAGAAGAACAAGCTGTGCTCAAATAATATGGGTAATTAGATATTTTAGAAAGTAATAACAGAGCAAATGTATTGTATCAATCAGAAGTGATTGTAACACTGTCATCATATTGACTACCAGCACCACTAACACATCAACTATTACCAATTTGAGCCTTATGCACCTGAAACGACATTAAAGTTTTATACACACTTATGTCAATTCAATGGCAGCTAGCAATAACTCACCCAGTAGAATATTGTTCAACTATATCTCTATGACTACACCAGGTATCTCAAGTTGTCTCTTTTATTTTTCTTAATAAAAAATTCTATATACAGATGGCATCAAACAAGCAATATTCTTATCAATTGAAGAGGAAAATAAATAGGAAACTGTCTGACTGTGGACCCTTGATGTGGGAATTATTTTGCCAGGAACACTCCCAATTATTGTTCAAGGAAACCTGTTTGTTTGGGACAATCATACCCATGATATATTTTGTTTTGTAAAAGAATAGCACTTTTGACATTACAGATGCGAGCAGAGAGAAGAAAACAGAATGAAGTTGTTTTCCTTTTCTGACAAGTTGAATATATGAAATCTATAAAAGCAGTTCTGTGGTCCCTTCATTCCTTTGTAAATATTATGCTTATTAAGTGCCAATGAAAGCAACCAATATGAACAAACAAAATGTTACAGTAGTGAGGACAAGTCTAAGAATCTAACACATACATTTATTAAAAATAGTATCTGTCATTGTTCTATTCTCTATATATCTTGGTGTTAGTCCTAGGTGTCCTCAGATATGTTCAGACTCACAGTAACTCTATGCACAAAAGAATGAAAAACAGCCTGGTCCCAAGCCATCCACAAAATCGCTGTTCTACTTGAGCTCCTGGTTGCAGCCACTGTCACAAACCACCACCTTCACCATCTTCCTCTTTTTCACCGACCTCTCTACTTGACTACACATGATGTCATTTTCCAGGGACTGATTTCTTTTCTAGTAACTTTTTGAAAGTATGTGAGACCAAGTTGTGCTAGCCTCTCTTCTAGGAAGCATTCTGATTCTAATTTTCAGAGAGATGTCTTTGCTCTTCTGGTAGCTTTCACATTCCTTACCCACACTAGAATTCAAATACATCAGTCATCTCTTTCACGTGCATATAAGGTGATTGAAAATAGCTCCACAGAGACAGCCTTCCTCTTCAACACTTTAAAACTCATGTGCAGCAGAATTGTCCCATACACTATCACGTCTCAACTGCTGCCTCCAAGGACATAGACTTGGATCCAAACAAACTGAAATTATTGACACCTTCAATCTTTTCCCTTTTGTCATCATACTGTCCATCGGTCCAAGCGTGAGAATTTTTTTTTTACATTGCGTTGTAGTCCACACCGTCTTTGTTTTACATCTGATCCAGTGCTCCAAGTGATCCTCATGCTCAGCTTACAAGGCTGTGACATCCGTCTACTATAAGTTGTTACGAGGTTTCCTCTATGTAGCATTCCTGATGCAGCATTCTTCCTCCTATAATCCTCCTCATTTTATTTGGTCTGCTTACAGATGGAGGGTTTCATTTTTTTGTACATAGGGTTGCTACGAATTGGAACCAATTCAAGGGCACTTAGAAACAACAACAGACTAGGTAAATATGATGAACATACCCAACCCTTATAAGAATCTTTCCTACTTTGAGACCATTCGATACTCCCCGTTTCTATTTGAACAACTTCCTTCACTTCTCGGTCAGTGTGTTCTACTGTGCAGGCTCACATGCTATGATGCTATGTCCCAGGATTTTAAATACCAGGTGAGTCACTGAAGGCAAAAAGCTTTCAGAGAGCTTCTACACTAAGATCAGACTATGAAGAACAAATAAGTTGTCCACTGAAAAATCTCTCTCTCTCTCTCTCTCTCTCTCTCTCTCTCTCTCTCTCTCTATATATATATATATATATATATGTGTGTGTGTGTATATATATATATATATAAAGATTGAAATTGTCAAAGATTTAGCAGTCAACATCCATAGAAATAGCATTCAGGAAATCAAATGATTAGGCAAAATAGCCATAAATGGTCTCTTTAAAATGTGTATATATACATATACCTATGTATATTATATATAGTAAATTATCAAGAATTCATGAGGAAGGGAGAGAGAGGAGGGAAATGAGCTGATACCAAGGGCTTACATAGAACAAAATGCTTTGAAAATGATGATGACAACATAGATAAAATGGATATGTGGACTGTGATAAGAGTTGTACAAGTCCACAATAAAATTACTTTTTTAATGTTAAAAATGAAGAGGTCACCTTGAAGACTATATTGCTGCACTTGGTCCAAGGCATAGTATTTCCAATCATCTCAGGTGCTCATGAAAATAGGATACTGCATAATGGAGAAAAAGAAGGAATGATGACTCATGATAGTGGAGAAGAATGCTGAAAGTACCACAAACTCCCAGAAGAGTGAGGAAATGAATTTAGAAAGAAGTCCAGCCAGTAGTAGTAGCTAAGTAGCGTGGTCAGACTTTACCTCCAGTACTGCGGATATGGGAACTGGATGAAATGAATGCTGGAGAAGGGAATCACGTTTGATACATTAGAGGGTCAGAGGAAAAGGATGAGATTCTCAATGAAAAGGATGGACACCGGCTGCAGCAATGGACTCAAGCACAGTGAATGTGGGGATGGCACAGAAGCAGGCAGTGCCTCATCCTGCTTCACATATAGGGTAGCAAGGTGCAGGAATGGAATTCTTAGCCCCTAGCAAGCTGGAAATGCTCTTGATGTCGCCCTTTGAGAAAGCATGGAGCTTACAGTATGCCTATTTGTGACACTTAACACTTCGCATTTTCAGTTGCAGCTATGGATAAGCTTGCCTACTATGTCTTAGACACAGAACTTCCGCAATTTGTCTTATGCATGTGATTTCCGCCTTGGTCTTTGTTGCATGTCCACACTTCATATTTTACAATGCCCCCTCTTCCTTCAGGAACCTAGAAGGAATCAGCTTGATGGCGTGGCTGAAGAAGCAAAATATTGTATTAGTTACAACATAACTGATAGAGCATTCATTCCTGCTAGATACCAAATGATTTGCTAAAGATTATTATTTCTAAATCTTGTCCAAATGCAGACTTTGTCACTCACTTATAAAAGTAGCAACTAATTATTCAACTATTACCCCTAATAGAACTTAATGTTATGAAACATTAGATTATGGTTATAATGTTTACTAAATAGTGAGGAAAGTGAGGTCTATGCATTTTGTTTATTTTCAAAATCGTCATATGTTGGGCTAGGATTTCATATTTTTAGATGCTTCTCTATACAGTGATACTTTGGTTCAGGTACATCTGCGTGCATCACATAGGGAAATCTTGATTACAGATCTTTTACTTTGATAAATAATACATATTGTTTGCAATAGCAAGCCTACTCTTTTCTCCAGGGATGTCACTAAGTTATTTTAAATAAAATATAACTGGTAGAATATTGTTATTACTCATAGCACCCTTTTATGAAGTTTTTACAATGTGGTAAATTCTATCACAGAACTTTCTGATTTTTTCCCCCTGTGGAATCTGAGAGTCTTTTTTGGTGCGCAGCTTATGTGCACCCATGGTCAAAATGCTGCAAACTCACCTTTGAAATTTGCCTTTTTAGAGGCTTAGAGAGAGGAGTATGTGTTGATTGCAGAGGAATCCTGAAGTATGATGGCCTGGATTTTAATCTGGGATCTGTAATGATGAAGGTGCTCTAGTGGTGCCCTAAGGTAAGGGTTGGGCTTCAAAACAAAAGGTTTGTGATTGGAGCTCAAAAGTTGCAGGGTGAAAAAACGAAAGTCTGCTCCATATAGCTGAAGGCCTGGAAAACCTTAATAGAGCTGGTCTAATCTTTTCTGTGGGATCCTTATGAGTCAAAAACTATGCAATGGCAGTATTTATGGGATTTTTTTGGTTTTAGTTTTTATACTGATTATATAAACTTGGGAGTTTATTTAATCTGTTTATGACCCATCAGGCATAAGGTTATCACTAAATTCCCTGCCTCTGGGGTCCAGTGGAAAACTCTTATCCCAATTCAGGGCATTGATATGGAAAAATGGGCTTCATCCAAAAACCCTAGCATCAGAACTCCTGCAGATTTATATATCTCACTAATTGTGTTAAATTAATGTCTCCCTCTCTGAGAGTTTTGTCAACTTGGGTAGGCCACAGTTCTCAATGCTGTTGCTTGGATCATCGAGGCTGTTACCCAACAAAGCAAATGTATGTATGGTATGATAGAAAGAAACACACTCTCCTCTTCAGCCCTATCCTCACAATTGTTCTTAGGTTTGAGTTCATTGTTGTCACCACCGTGTCAGTTTACCAGATATACTCAAAACCTCAGCTTATACTTCAGTATATTTGGTACTCTTCAAGTGTTTTTCTCTTTTCCCATTGACCTACCACTTGACCAAGCATGGCATTCTTATCCAGGGACTGATCTCTGCTAATAGCATGTCCAATGTACATGAGATAAAGTCTTACCCTTTCTTTTGTCTAAGAATATGGCGGCCGTATTCCTTCCATAGAAGATTTTTTTGTTTTTTGGGAAGACCATGGTACTTTCAATCTTCTTCCCCTGCACCATATTCAGATGCATTGATTTTGATTTGGTCTTCTTTTTTAAATGTCCAGCTATCACATGCATTCCTGAAAATGCCATGAATGGAGTTAGGCCTAACTTAGTCCTCGAAGTAACTTCATTACCTTTTACCATTTTAAGCGGATCTTATACAGGAGACCTATTTACAGTCATGCCTTTTTTAATCTCTTTATCACTGCTTCTATGAAAACTGATTGTGGAACCAAGCAAGATGAGATCATTGGCAACTTCATTCTTTTCTTGTTTATCATGATGCTTTTGTCCTATTGTGAGTATTTTTGCTTTCTTTACACTGATTTGTAGTCCACATTGAGGGTTGCAATCCTTGTTCTTCACCAGCAAGGATTTCTAGTCCTCCTCACTTTTAGCAAGCAAGCTTGGGTCATCGCATGTCATAGGTGATGGGTCAAACTTCTTACAATTCTGATGGCACATTATTTTTCATCCAATCCAGAATTGATGATTATTTGTTCAGTATAAGGATTGAATAAGTAGATCCCATGTCAGGACACATCCCAGACACACACAGCTATCTTGATTTTTGAACTATATAATATGCCCTTGTACCATATGCACACCTGGCTCTTGATCCATGTGCAGGTTCTGATAAGACCAAAATGAAGTTTGCAGGGCTTTCCACTCTTAACAAGACTATACACAGTGTGTTATGATCCAAATAGTCAGTTGCCTTTGCATGTACAGTGAAAAGAGATATCTGTCCAACTATTTGTCCAACTGACTGGAAGATATCCAATATTTGTGCCCATTCCAATGAAAGATGACCCGAGAGAATGCTCGACATATTTAACAATATCACTGATATTCCATGCACGTGAAGTTTGCTAAAGATAATTCAACAGGGGTTGCAGCAGTACATTGACAGTTTTCTGAAATGCTTACTGGAGAAGCCCAGAGGCTACTATATGAAGGTCCAACTATCCTGAGGTTGAGTAAATTTAGGTACTCGTTTCAATAAACCCGGTTCACACTGTCTTTATCACGCCAAACTGTTGAGTAAAGACCTCTCTCACATCTTTAGCTGAAGTCCTTTTCGTCTCTTAATTAAAAATAATCACTTCTTCTTCACCCTTTTTCAGATTTCAGGAAGAACATCTCCCAGGCCAGTTGTTCAAGTAATCAGCCAGTTAAGTCACCCTTAAATTATATCGAGTCATGCCTGCTGTACTCACTTTGAAAGTCACAGTCTGCAGAATGTGAACAATAATTTGATATTTATTGTTATATTAAAGAAAACAAAAGCAGATCATTACAATGACAACAAATAATTAGAAAGCTGTGTGACTGCTTTGGCTGATGAGTAGAAGTGATTGTGTGCCATTCTAAACCTATGCTCTATGCGTTTTTATTCATTTCATCTTTTTGTTGTTGCTCTTCTGCCTCTGGTAGACGAAGAACATGCTCTGACTCGTCTGTGATCTCATGGAAAATCAAAACCTGTAAAACATCTTTGAAACCATCATAAAGTGAGGATTCAGGTCCAACTGACACTGCAATTTTAAAGCACAGCTGGTCAACCACATCGGGATTAGGTAACCACTGAACCTTCAGACTCATGGCTTACAAAAAACAGAATCTTTCTGTGGGGCTTCCTGTTTTGCAGGTGGTTGACAACAACCAGAAAAGGAGATGAGACTCAAACAGTCTTGCTGCCAATAGCTACAACTTGTGTGTTATTATTTCTGTTCAAAAGTTTTATTAATCACTACAAAGACAAGTTTGTCAAATTCTTAATCTTTGAATATGTGGATATTACCAACCTTGAGACCAAAAAATAGCATATGATAATACCTAGAAATTTTTTTCCAGATTGGACTAAGCTATGAAGTAGAATCAGTATCTCTATCATATTGATTTAGGAGTCAGTGGATTAATGAAAGAGCATATATTCCTCGATATCTCCCACTGGGACACGCTTAGTCTCCTCCTCCATTCTCTTAAGTTAAACAAGTGAATTCTCAATGATTTCTTAGAGTCATTCAAGCACCTTCTATATAATGCACCAATGTGCTTCCCTGAGAAAGCAAAGGCTATTTTTCTACTCTTTAAACCGTTTTCAAACCAACAATAACTCACATAAATACACTGTGTGCTTCTCTCTTGCTCTTTCCTCTACTGCCATGATGGGGACATTTCAGGACTTTTTTTTTCTTTTACCATCTGTTGCCCAGAAAATGACAGAGACTACAAAGTTCAGGGTTTTACAGACATTTGGGCTTATGGCATCAGTATTTCTTGCTCACATACAGCCCCCCAAAGCTCAAAATCACATTTGCCACTGAATTCCATTTGCAAAAGCCAGATGGAGGACTGAAATGAGATGGAGCAAGATGTTTAATTCCACTTCAAATGTTTAATGACTTGTTATTGGTAGATAAAAGATTGGCAAATTAAGGTAAGGTATGGCAGTCAGAAAATGTGAGAGAATGGGATGGAATTTATAGAATACAAATTTATAAATGCCTGCCCTCTCAGAGAAATATAATCAACATTATAGAATGAGAGTTCTGGGAAGGTTTTTCAAAAATACCTATTGAATTTTATAGAGGAAGAAACAGACTCAAGGTTAAACATGCTGTATAACCCCATTCAAGTCAATTACATCTCAATGCTAGGGTTCAATCTGAAATAGACGCACATGACTTTTGTTTAAGGCCCATTATTAAGAAGTAGACTAAGATTGAAAAGGCAGAAGTAATAGGAGTGATAGGAAGGGAAAAAAATGGTGTTGAGGGAAGTAGAAAAAGAATGCTGCTAATCAAAGGAGAAGAGAAAACTGGTGGGGAGAGGAAAATGAAGGAGGAGGCTATGCTCAAAAATGGCACACATCTATCCATATCCTACCAGCAGATGCAGTCACATGTTTATGTTTTTGTTTCATCTTCTGTTGCTGTAAAGAAAATTATACCAAGAACTATTTATTGCTCTCTTAGATGTATTGTTTCTTTCTGAAAAGGAAGATAATTTGGAACCTGAGAATGAAACTGTTTACCCACTAGATATCTCTATATATTCTAGCCCCTCCCCCCCCCACAATGTTTTAAAGTGTAGGTTGGTTAATTTACAATGAGTGGGGATAAGAGAGATTAGTTAATGAGGTATGATTTTTAGAATCTTAATTTTAAACATGACTATCTTAATATCAAATTCCAAGATACTCTTTTTACTCTGTCAGAAGATCCCTAGGGACAAGGAGCACAGGGCTGTAGGAAGTCAAGACTTCCCTTAAAAAAATTTTGTGGCTCTCCACAAATTAGGATTCAAATCTAACTTTAAATCATTTTAAAGTCATTTGTCTTGAGTAAATTACTGTACCACTCTGAATCCAATTTGTATTTTTCATTTCTCAAATGAAAATTATTATGAACTAGTATACATTTTCCAGTAAAATGACAACAAAACCCAACTAAGTTGCAGTCAAGTAGAATCCAACTCATTGCAAACCTGTGCAGGCCAGTGTAGACTTGTGTTCCATAGTGTTTGTGTGATTCTGAGACCTTGAATGTGTATTGCCTGTTTTTTTTTCCAAAGACACTTGTAGGTGTGTTCAGAAGATAAACCCTTCAATAGACTCATCTTTAAGGACTTAAGTATCATTTTAATTGTTATCTATGAATAGAGTTAAAATTGTGCTCAAAAACCTGTGAAACCTCTCCAGATCTGTTTAGTTGCTATGTCTATATATCTTCTTATAGATTATTCTTACTATAGAATGATGATGGTGAATGGTCTTATATACATGAATATGTATGTGCTTATATGTATGCTTGACAGATAATCATTCTACATTTGTATTTCTATGCAAACATATCCCTTAATATAATAGACCATACAGGGGGAAATATTTTGAAAACTTGCTGATTATAAACAAATGACTTTAGGGAATGGGGCCCCGGGCTTTGGAGTTCTGACCCATAGTCTCAGGGGACATTCAGGTCAACTGACATAATGGTCCCCAGCACAATGCTTCATATCCTACGTTGGTGACAAGCGACTGGGGTCTTACTATCTTGTGAGTGACCTGTGGAGATCTGGGGGTTCTAAACACTGAAAGGGGTCCTCAGAAGCAACTTTGTGATTGTGGAAAATATTAATGATAGACAGAAAGAAAGCAGAACCCAGGGGCTCCTCTTGTAGTCCCATGTCAGGCCTAATAGAATGTATTTTCCAATATAAATAAATAAATAAATAAATATATATATATATATATATATATGATCTTTCGAAAAGTCCGCACATCATACAGCTAGCATGCTATATAGTTAATGGGTAATATCATAAATAGGTGGCCCAATAACTAGGCAATGAAGACCCATGTCTTGACATAGTGCTAATGGCCTAAGCCCTCCCCAGGGGGTTGATACATTTGGCAGTGGTTTGACTATAGAACCTGATAGCTCTTATCTATAGAGAAGCTCCAGGCACAGGGAATACCTAGATGCCAATATGGGACATCTTTTTTACTTATTTATTTACTGTATTTTAATTTTTTTGTTTTTTTGTGTTTTGGGCATCACTGCCTTCTGGTGTTAGGAGCAGGAGGCCCAGCCTTTGCTCCTGTGGAGCCACTGCTGAAATTGAACCTCCATCCCAGTGGGCCGCAGTCCCGTGCACAACCACTACGCCACCGGGACTCAGCCCCATCTTTTTTATTTTTAAATATTGAATTTAATGTATTTATAAAATTAGAAGTAATCATGTTTATCTGATACTCGCCAGTGCTTTCCTTCCATTAGTATTCTTTCTTTTTTCTTAAAACATCATTTTATTGGGGATCAAACAACACTCAATACAATCTATCCATCCATCCATCCATTGTATGCCAAGCACATTTGTATATCTGTTGCTCTCATCATTCTCAAAAATTTGCTTTCTCCTTAAGCCTTGGTATTAGATCCTCATTGTCCCTGCCCTTTCTGCTACCCCTCCCTCAAGAACCCTTGATAATTTATAAATTATTAGTATTTTGTCATCTTTTATACAGTCTGGTGTTTCCCTTCATATAATCCAAGGAGGAAGTTACATGCAGAAGCTTATAATCGGTTCCCCCTTTCTACCCCACCTTCCCTCTACCCTCCTGGTATCACCACTCTCACCACTGGTCCTGAAGGGATCATCTCTTTTGGACTCCATATGCTTCCAGTTCCTATCTGTACATCCTCTGGTCTAAGCAGATTTGGAAAGTAGAATTGTGATAGTTGGGGGTGGGGTGGGGAGGAAGCATTGAAGAACATCTTTTGTGGTAGCCCTTTTCTTTTGGGGATTATTGGAGGGACTGTATCCAATCATAAGAATGGATATTAAGATTTATTTTATGTTGTTGGAGTCAGGCCCTTAATGACGAACATGGAGAATTCAGCTGCACTACATTCTCATCCAGATTCTCAGTTTGCCATCAGTGTAACTACTGCTTTGTCCTCATCAGAAGAGTGACGAGAATCAAAAACAACTAGGGAAACGATGAAGACCACACAAAACTCAGCAATTGTGACATACGAGGTCATAAGAAGTAAATGGTACCCAAGTATCACTGACAACTGCTCAGAAAAGGGACACAAAGTGGTCCTAGTTAAATGGCAGAAAAAATGTGGACCAAAAATCAAAATCAGAGCAACCAGCCTTTCTGGACTGATATGAATTGGTGGAATCATAGGAACTCTTACGATCTTAGACAACTTAGAAGTCTAGAACTGAACTCACCCTTGTGAATGACGTTCAGCTACACAAGAGACAGACTTACAGGGTAAGTTATAATACACAGGAACTACGTAATTCTTGGAACAATCAACCATATGGAATGACAAGGCTATTATTTCCCCTAAGTTGAAGCTCTAAAATCAGGAAAAGAGAAGAAACAAAGAAGGAATGGAAATGGTAAGCCCCAAAAGTGGGAAAACTGGGGACTGTATTTGAGGACTGCCATCAATGTCAAGGAACAAATATGTATGACTGTTGAAAACCAATTTCCTCTGTAAACTTTCACCCACATTTTATTCTGTACAATAAAATGTTAAAGAACAAACTAAACTGGAATAATCAACCAAAGAATCTCAGAAAATCAAACAAAACACAATATCAACAGCAATGCAAGATGACTAATAAAAAAAAGCAACAACAAAAATGTTTGCAATAGTAACATTGTTTCCTACAATCTGAAAGTGGTCCTGGAACGAGCCTATCTGGTGGTTACGTGAAGTTTGATTTTCTATAATTCTATAATTGTTCCATAAACTCCAAAGCTTGTTATGCCACAGTTAGGAGACTTTGGGCACAGTGGTTAATGGAAGCTTTATTCTTCCCTGCATGATACCAGGCTACTGCAATCTCAGAAAACATTTACAGGAAAGCGACTTTAGTCAATTGAGTTTGTCGTAATGGCATTTTTATTTATGCACAATGTAACAGTGTTTAAGAAGATTTCAGCCATTTGAAGGTATAGACGGCTAGCATTCCATTACTTGGCAATTCATTTTAATGTAGCAACCAACTTCCTCTAAAAAGTAATTCGGAAGTTTGGAAGCTTCTCTTCAGTGTCTAGAAGAAAATGTTATATGTGAGAGAATATAAATAAATGTTTCTGGAAGATTTGACTCTTTATTGTGTTCTTCAATACTTATATGGCTTAAATAATAGAGGATGGTAGACAGAAGAGATGGAAGCTAGAAGAAGTCTGAACTCTTGCTTACTCTCACCCCTCACCCAGTTAGCAGCAAAAGCTGAATTTTGCTCTGTGTAGCTGATCCTTTTGTGCTGAAGCAGAGAGACTAACACATCCTCAATTCCAAGTTAAGCAATCCAAAAGGAACCATATGATTCCTAACTTTTGGAAGCTGACTTATATACTTTCCAATGACAGCTCTGTTATGTCTTGTCCTTGTACTTTTAAGAAATGTATCTCTCCTCTTGCTACTCTTATTTTCTCATCTATATCCTCAGATAGAATGGGAGCAGGAGATACTAGTGACCACCTAATAATTTTGTTTTAGGATGAAGAAGATAACTCATGTAATCAAATGGACACATTTGACACATTAGGAAGCAAACAAACAAAAACACTTCATTGTCATCAAATAGATTCCTACTCACCATAATGCTAAGGAATAGAATAGAACCATTCCTTTGGGTTTTGAGACTGTATTCCTTTTTATCTGAGTACAAGTGGGAAGGCAGCTTACAGTTTTAAGCTTGAGTGTGATGAGGGACGTGTCAGGTGATTGGCAGTTTCCTACCTGGAGAAGTATGTGTTAGTAATGCCATGTTATGGTAGCCTAACTTTTGTGGATACAAAAATAAAAGGGGAAAACTTACTTTTCGTGGCTTTATGTCTAATATAATTGCATTAAGGGAAGGCCCAAGGTTGGGATCCTATTGGAGAAGTCAACAAAATTCCACAAAAATAAATGATAATGTTATTATTGCTGAATGTCATTAAATCAGTCCCAACTTACTGAGGAGCTATGTATAAAAGAAAGAAGCACTGCTCAATCTTGCATCATCTTCACAAGCATTACATGTGGGCCCATGGTGCCAAACAATTTATCTCAGAGAAGATTTTCCTCTTTTCCCTTGCCCCTCCAGGAACTGGCCTCTCATGACAATATGTCGAAGGTATCCCTTTCAATCCTCTTTTACCTGTTCTGTTTAACAGTCTCTTGCTTTCACCCTGAATGATGCTCTTGATGACCTCCATCAGGTGATCTATCGTGCTTAAGGCAATAATTTTGTTTTTCAAATTCATCAGGGGATATCCTCATGTTCTTGTGTTGTTTTGTTTTGTATTGGGGGGGCCTCACTGCCCTCTGGTGGTCATGGAAGCTCCCCAGCCTTGCTCCCACAGAGCTGCTGCTGGATTTGAACCGCCAAGCCAATGGGCTGCAGTCCTGCACTCAACTACTATGTCACCGGGGCTCAGCCCAATCCTCACATTCTTTTATTGCCATTTGTAGACTTTAATTTCTCTCACCTCTAACCTGAGTTTATATATGAGTCATGGTGATCTGTCCCACGGTCTCTCTGTGCCCTGGTTATAACTGTACTTATTGAGCTTCTCCATCGCTTCCTACCACAGATCCACTGAGGTGGTTAGTTTGATTTTGGTGTATACTCTCCTTTTGTTGTTGAAATAGGTATTTGCTGGGAAGGTGTAATCTTGCAAAATTCTATAATGGTTTGTCTAGTTTCATTTCTATTATCGAGACCATATTTTTCAATTACTGTTCTTTCCCCTTTGTTTCCAACTTTTGCATTCCAAATGGCAGTAAATACCAAATATCTGGAATGTAGGTTTCATCCATTCCATACTGAAGCTATTGATAAAGTTCTTCCATTTCTTCATCACTGGCTTTGGTGCTTGGTGGATAAATTTAAATAATAGTTATATTGATTGCATTTCCTTCGATATAAATAATCTTATCACAGATAGCACTCTACCTTGAGATAAGTCTTTTATTACCTTTTTGACCAATTAATGCAATGCCATTCCTCTTAATTTATTAGTCCTAGTATAAAAAACCATATGATTTATTTTCCAAAATAGAAAATACTAATCCATTTAGCTTACTAACTAGACTATCAATCTCTATGCATTCCATTTCATTTTTGACCACTTCCAACAATCCTTGATTCACACTTCATATGGCCCAAGTTTCAAGTATTGGTAGATGTTTTTTACAGCTGTTTCTTCTCATTTTGAGGCAAACTCTACCAAAAATGAAGGTCCTAAATGCTGCACTCCATTTATGTCATTTGGATTGACTATACTTTGAGAAGGCAGCTACCCATAAACCATTAGTTTGAGTGCCTTCTGACCAGAGGGATTCATCTTCTGGCACTATCTCTGGCCATGTTCTACTTCTATTCATTATCCCTTCAGTGTCTGACAATGTTTGGATGCTATTCTTAAGGTTTTCCTGGGTTAATTCCTCCCAAGTAGAAAGCTGATTCCTTCTGTGTTGTCTGTTCTTCTCTGGAAATTCGGCTGAACTTTGTTTGCTTTGGGTGACCCTGTGACAAAAATATCCATGACAGCAGCACACAAGTCATCACAGAGCAAGAGAACAGACAGATACGTGGTGGGATTGGAATGCTGACCCACCATTTCCATAGAATCTCCAAATTAAAAACAAGAAAGGGAAGAGCATTCACTTGAACTCTCTTTGTGAATTCGTTTTACACTACATATGGGCAAAAATGTCATGTCGACCAATGAGAATCCAACTGGGGGTTCCTGGAAGAACTTTCTGTCTGCCCATGCTTGTGTGTACACAGCATGAATATCAGGAATGTTTATAGCACTGCTGTCTAATTCAGCTTTCTTCTATGAATTAAGCACCTGATATCTCCACTGTCAAATGCGGTAGGTCCTAGCCACATGTGGCTAGAGAGTTCTGGCAATTTGGCCTTGTGACTGAGGAATTAGATTTTAAATTCCATTTTATTTTGATTAATTGAAGAACTTTAAAGTCATATGTGGTTTATGTTTACCACATGGGATATTGAGTCCAAAGGGACAGGGGAGAATAAATCATTTTTTGTTTTTATTTTTGGGCATCACTGCCCTCTGGTGGTCGTGGTAGCTACCCAGCCCTCCTCCTGAGAGCCGCCACTCAGTGGATTTGAACTACGAGGGCCGCGGCCGCAGTCTCGCACTCAACCACTTACGCCACCGGGGCTCAGCCCGAGAATGAATCTTAACACTTTGGAAAACTGGCATTGTTAAATGTCTTCTAGTTTTAGAACCTAGTCAGTATTTAGCCTTAAAAAGTGATATAGGTTTAAAAGTCATATTTCTGTAAGAATATCTGGAGTTTCCAATTCTTGGATATTTTCTTTCCTGATATGGTAAATAGAACTCAGGAAAAGAAAATGTGGTAGTCACATTCTTCCTAAGGCTTTCTGCCTCCACTGTATCCCACTTGTACAAGGCAGCACTAAGGAGCACAGGTCACCAGCCTTTTTTAAACAGCTCTGAGCTCTTGCCTCAAATGTGCAAGGACTATTACTTGCATTAAACTTTTTTGTAAGTCATTTACTAGGATGCTCTCTACTTGGAAAACAGACCTGATAAACAAATGATGATTTCTACTTATTTTTAGATACAACATAATATTTCACATATTAAGATTATGTCATCAGTTCTGCTCTTGAGACCGTCAAAGAGGACATAAGCAGGTCATTCCACTTTACATAATGAACGGACTTCAAACCTTGAAAGAAATCTCTATTCTTTGAGCTCCTTTCTCCACAATACTTTCTGGACTGCACTGGCCTACAAATAGCAGGAAGGCCTACATCTCTTTAAGTAATTATTGGGGAGTGGGGTACTAAAACCTAACTGATATATAATGAATTCATGTTATTTTTCCAAATGATTTGAATTCAAACTATGCTGCAAATTAGGTTGTGTGGTAGTGGGAACCAGGTCAGTATTTTCTCCCAAAATAGATGAAATTCTCTTTCTTTCTGAAATTAGTAATAATCAAAAATGCCTACTGTAGGCCATGCGCTGTTCTACACAAGAAGCCCTTGTGGTAGAATGGTTCAGTGCTCAGGTGCTAACTGAAAGGTTGGCAGTTCAAAGGCAACCTCGCTCTGCAGGAGAAAGATGTGGCAGTCTGCTCACTTGGAGATGCAAGAGGGCAATTTTGCTCTATTGCCTCCGGTCACTATGACTCCTAATAGACATGCCTGTTACACAGTAAACTCATCTTCTGAAGCAGCTGTGGAAAGCAGCTGTAATTTTCCTTACAACAGAAGCACGGACAGTTTCAGTCAGTTGCCTGAAGTCAAAGGGTTACTGCGTTTTGAGGTTGCCCTGGGTGATTTGAGTTCACGAGTCAATAGCTCCTACCTTTAAGCTACTAATAGCACAAGGTTAAAATAGGACTAGCCTATGGGTGCACAGACCAGTGGATCCAGGTAAAATGAAGAGTCACTGAGCTCTCCATTCTAATTCTAGTGGCTTTCGGCACTGACATTCCACGATTTCCATACCTGCACATCTCAGAAATCATTTTTACTATATTTCATTTTTTTATTCCTGTTTGTACAGCCATAAGTTTCTTATTTTCCTTATCTGCCAGATTTTCTCTTGGACCAAGTAATGTCTACTTAGACTCTGTAGGCATTATCACTGTTAACAGCTTAGTAAATGTGGATTAAGCACTGTCTACATTAGCGGGCACCAATTAACTATCCACACACACTATCTCATTTAGTAGCACTATAATTTAAATTGAGATTAACAATAAAGTTCTCAAGGGATCTTCAAGCATTTCTTGGAAGATAGAATTTGAAGACCATGGACTTTTTTTCATGAACTTTTAGAAGCTTTCTCATCTTGCTACAAGGGTTCCAGTCCATACATGCATGGGTTTATTCCCAACAAAAGGTGTTTAAACACATCTCTGAGGTCAATGCAGGTGAGACAAGTTAGATCAGTCAAAAATTGTCTCATTCCCGTGCTTTCTACATGATGTCTGATCAAAGTAGTTTGCTTCCAAGGAGGTCTGTTGGGGCAGTTCATGCCAAGCAGGAGAGGTCAGCGAAGAAGGTGATGTTGACTGTTTTTCACAACTGCAAAGAAGTGATTTTCACAGGTTTGCGTAAAGGGCAGAAGATGGTACCGGAACTTGATTTGAGGACCTACCATTGAAAACTGCATTGGTGAGAAAACTGCATTGAGGAATGTCCCGCCTCAGCACCCCCACACTCCCACCCTCCAATCACTGTACCGCTAACGGCAAGATTGGTAGTTCAAACTCGCTTTCAGCGCAGGATAGTGAGCGTGGCTAACATAAATTCTCCATGTGTCAGCGATGACTCAATGTCAGTAACAACAAAAACAACAATAGTTGCCCTCATTTTACAAATGAACACACTTAAGTTCAACGTGCTTATGTAGTTTCCCAAGTTGTCACCGTTAGCAAGTAATAGACACAGGGCATTTTCCTGGATCTGCCTGATTCTGCCAATTCCGCTGATGTACACTTATAGCCCTTGTAATTTTTCCAGTGGACGCAGCTGATCATTCTTTACAACTGTAATTGTCAATGTGCAGATGTGCAATTTCCTGCTTAGGTAGTGATAAATATGCCAGTTATTAAGAACACATAACTTTCTTTTCCTCTCTCAAAATCATTTGCTGCATTTTCCTCTAGGCAGGTAAGAAACCTGCATTTAATCTCGCCCTGACAGATGATTCTGAGGACCTCACCGACTCCTGCTTTACTGGGGGTCCTTGCCGAAAATGCTGCAGTTAGTGTGGGAGTGGGGAAAATAGTAGCTGAGCTTGGACTGGCACTGCCTAAAGAGAAAACAACAAGGGAGGGAAATCATGTTTGCCAGTGATGGAAACAGCAAAGGCTAAATAGGAATTTAAACTCCCCCCTTTCCCTCCCAGGGAACAAATACACAACCTCTAGCACATTTCCTTTACATCTTAAATCTTTGAAGCTTGGTATCATTAAGTGACTCCATGCTATAGTCCTTCAAGAGAAATTATACCCTATCTAAGAAATAGTGACAAATACCAGATATACTACTCTCAGTCTAGTCAAACCACTGCCTTGGAAAGCAATAACATTGCCTGCTTTGATTCACACTGTGTTTCTCTGCATCACACCCTAGCAGACCGTTTATCTTATTCAATGGCAGCTCAATATAAGACTAAGAGCTATAAAGAATTTATTCTATACTCTCTCCCCAAATTCTTTTCTGGTCAAAATGTTAGGGCCTTGTTTTATTTAAGTTCAAAGCTCCTTTTTCTGCCTGATTGCTCATTCTTCTTGTCTGACTCTTGCTTCCTTTCCTCACTTCTCTGAGACTGGACAGCATTTCCTAGATTACTACTGGCAACCTTGCTAACCCCAACACTTGAGGTTCTGAAGATCTTTCAAAACGTTTAAAACACATCCCTTTTGTCAAGTGCTGAAGTTGGTCTTTAGCCATGGCCCTTCACTCTCCTTCCTTGTTGAAAATGATTTGCATCATAAATACTGAAAATATTTTACAATTGGCTTTCTATGACTTCTCTGGAACTAAATACCACCAGACAGTGCAATCTTGCTCATGACATATTAGAGAAACTCTGCTGAATAGATCTGGCAATATGCTCCCAGTCTTGATTGGGAGACTGTCCCAAGACTGCCCCAAGAATCTTTATTTATATCTTTGGAAGTAGACACCATTTAGGCATTAAGACTCTATAAGATGGAAAATGGAAAGTCAACATATAAAGCACAACAGACACACAGGAACACTATGGAATTTTGGTGGCATTCTTGAGTCATTAAATGAATGTTGCAACTTCTTACTTTATGAGTAATTAGGCATCATGTTGCTTCCATGAAATGGCAAGCAAATGAAGAATAGAACTTGCAACTCTAAGAATGCAGGTGCTGGAACAATACGGAAAAAGAACGATACAGGAAAACAGCCTTAATACTCATGAACTTTCAGCAATACAATCCTTGTGAAGGGAAAGATGAACAATTATAAATAATCATATGCATAATTATAAATAAGCATATTGGCTAATATGTAGTTCCAAATGGATCTTGATTAATTTTATCGGTTTATTGACACATGATGTGTGTACCATACAATTAAATGGTTTAAATATATTAGAAAGAATTGGGCAATTGTCACCACAATCAATTTTAGAACATTTTCTTCATTCTTGTATCCATTACTATTACCTCTTAATTCTTCCAAAATTCTCCTTAAGGAATAGAAATTGGAACAAATTAAAATGAGTCTGATGGGCTACCACCAATTCCAACTACAGGAAGGTTGAGAACCACTCTATACAGTGTTGCTGAAACTGAAAGTCTTTAAAAGAGCAGACAGTCTCATGGTTCATGCTCCGAGTGGCTGGTGAATCTCTGACCTTATAGTTACCAGACCAAGATATGATTAACAGTATAGCCAGGGCTCAAATATATGATTGCCACTACCATGCAGTGAACTCTGACTCAACTCATAGTTATCCTATAAAACAAAGCAGGTCTGCCCCTGTGGGTTTTGAAAACTGTAATTCTTGATAAAAGGAGAAAAACCTCATCTTTCTTCTGTGGTGTGACCCATGATTTTGAACAGCTAACCTTGTCATTAGCATTCCTATGAGTAACTCACTAAGCCACCAAGGCTCATAATATAGTCAGTGACTACCTTATTGGGTAGTACAAGTATAGAATAATCCTGTACTCTCAGAAAATTCTATTAGAATTGGTTTCGCGATGCCAATCTATGTTATGCTGTAAGGCTAAGATACTACCAGTCAATTATTCACCCTTCTTTTAACATGCTTCACTCACTTCACCCACACCATCCATCTGATTCTTAACTGCACCAGAACCCTCAGCTCTATTTTATAGCAACAACAACAACAACAACAACAACAACAACAAATAGAAGCTCTCATTCAACAGCAAAGGACACTACATTTAGCACTTTCAATTCAGTAAACACCTTCATCTTCACAATTAGCCTATGAAGCTCACTGGAACATTTGTGCTTTACTGATGATTACAGTATTAATCAGAGACATTCATTCAATCAACCAGGAACGGTGGACCAAGAACCCTATTGGCACAGTCAGTTAAGCACTAGGAAGTTAGCCACAAAGTTCCTCCATGGGAGGAAGATCAGGCGGTTTGCTCCCCTAGAGATTAGAATCTCAGAACCCCTATAGAGAGTTGTTGTCAGTCAGAAATAAGGTAATGGCCACAGGTGTGGGATTGTTGTGCTGCTGCTGTTAGGTCCTGCTACAGGAATGAGAGGAGGGCCCAATACATGCCTGCACACAAAAGGAGCCCCAAGTTAGTTCCCTCCTACCTTTCCCTCTCATCAGAAGACATGGACAATGAACAATAACAAAAGTAAGTCATCTAAGTATGCCAAATTTTGCAAAGAGAATATAAGGCACATGCTAGTAAGGTAAGACGACATGGAAGAAATTTAAAAACAAGTTACATACCTAAGCTAACTTGATTCTAGATTGAGTGCATTCTTTTCAAACTGACCACTTTCTGGAGACTTTTTAAAAAGCTATACCCAGAGTTACCAATGTTGTTTTCTGTTGTCTAGTGTATTTCAATGGATGAGATAAAGACCTTATTTCCAGGCAATGATAGGAGAGGACCTGAAATTCTATGTTGTCGGGAAAGATAGGGGTATATAATAGCATTAAAAAAATAGAGCCATGAGGGCAGGGAAAGATGAGGCATGGCATGACATGGTTCCCAGCTTGTCCCTGTCTTCATTATCGACTATCATTATTACAGAATTGTCATAAGGGGGTGATCTCAACACACAAACATTTCTTTTCTCACAGGTTTGGAGACTGAAAGGACAATTCAGGACACAAACTCTAGGAGAAAAATCTGTATGGTTTGGAGAAAGGTCCTTGCTCCTTTGTTCTGTGGGCATCTTCTTATGGTGTGACATCGTTCCTATCTCCTCCATTTCTGCTTGCTTCTACCTGCCAAATATGCTGTGTGCATCTCTGGACAAACTGCACTATTAATACTTTGTTAATATCCAAGAACACTCATTCCCAAATGGGATTTTAGCTTCAGTTATAGGCACTAAGATTGACAACACATGTTTGGAGAAACACAATTCAATCTATAATGCTCAGCATCCTTGTCAACAATAAAGCCTCCAAAGCTACTAGTGCAAATACAAACATAAAAGAAACAATACCTAGCTCTGCTGCATGGCTTCTGATGTCTAGAAACCTTTTAAGACAGAGTAGAACTGCTACCCATGATTTCTCAGACTATCAAGCTCTATGAGAAGAGGCCACTTCATTGTTCGGCTTGATGAACTTGTGACAGGGATAACTCCATTCACAGCCACTGAACCCAACAAGCCACTAAACATCATTGCTATTAAATATAGTATGTTATGTTTCCTATAATCTTATGTTATCAATGTGTTGATAAAAAAATGAAAAACATAAATGTACAATGTATTTACTATTTATGCAATTTATGTAATAGATTTATATATCATATATGTTTCTGTGCCCTATGCTCTATAGAAGCCCTGATGCTGTAGTGGTTATGTGCTGTGCTGTACACCCCAAAGTCGACAGTTTGAGTCCACCATCCACTCCATGGGATACAGACGGGGCATTCTACTCACATGAACAGTTATAATCTCTGAAACTCACTGTGGCAAATCTATCTTATCCTATAGGGATAAGTTAGGGGTCAGCATGAATTTGATGGTAATAAGAGTATGGCTTATGTCTATGTATGCACAAATATATACATACATATACATACACATATAATACATTACTTATATTATATATTATATCTGTGTGAAATTATGTGTGAAATGAGTTCAAGAACACAAATCCTAGGTCTGTCATCCTTTGCCCTCAGCTTGAATCTTTACATAATTGATATGACCTCAAAAATCCCTGAGAAACTATTTTTCAGTATTAGACTCACTTCCTCGGAGTTATCTAATACTATTTTCTCTTTATAGGGTTATCTGTATACACAGACTTTAATATGACCTCATACAGTTACATCCTTCTACTCCATTCAAAGTAGAACAATTGCATGTCAGAAGCCTCTTCCCTCCTCCCTGGCAATGCACTTCATCTAGTGATTTTTTTGCGTACGTATGCACACGCACTGCCTCACAATGCCATCACAGCGCACGCACAGACATCTTGATCTCAGAAGCTGTGTGGGGCATGCGTGTAAGACTTCCATCAACCTGCGTGACTTTTAAGCATCCGCTGCCCCATGTTTGAATTCAGAGCTGTGATAATGCAGAGGGACATTTAAAGCCCACGAATCTGCAGAATCAAAGAAGAGTCATGCTCAGGGCCAGGCTTCCTCAGGCACCTCTCTGATTAGCTGCAGGAAGGTCCACCAAAGGTCCTGGGAACACAGCCATAAATCCAGGCATCAGCCTCCACTCCCACTCACCGCTTCCAGAGAACTGGCAATATCCACTCTCTCCTCACCCTGTTCGTTCGCACTGTGTTCATGATGCCACACACTTTTGCATGCCTCCACCCAAAATAAATCTGCCAAAAGCTTTCATTCGGTGAAGATAGAAAGCGGAGTTGCCTTCAGAAAGTTTTTACCTCCAGTCTGATAAAATTCCTATATTAATTTTCGATTGCTGCGGCAACAAATTATCACACACTCTGCGTCTCACAGTTCTGCAAATTGGAATTCTGATGAGCCTGATATGAATTCGATATGTCAGCAGGAGTGTGTCCCTTTGGGAAAGCTGCATGCCCGGCTTCCTGCCTTTGTCCAGGCCCCTTCTCCACGTGGCACGATGACCTTCCTGAGGGTCCTCTTCGATCATCCATCCCAAGCCCATGAGATGCTGTCTGACCATCCTCCCTTCTAAGTAGCAGTCTGGTTATCCTTCTTCCAAAATATATTTGATTTTTATTGGCAGTCTATGATAGATTTAATATTCATCACCTACCCCATAATACATACAGTTGAGTTCTTCTACAGTCTCCCTTCATCACTGTCCAGGAATAATGGTTTTGAAGGCAGTAGGAGGACTGAAAATACCATAGCAGGGATCAGGTGCACCTTAATTCTCAAAGAGCCTTTTTTGTCTTTTAATACTTTAAAGGTCTTGCTGACTCTTCTGTCCAAGGCAATTCAGAGACTGATTTGTTGACACATGCTCCCATGGAAACGGATTGCAGATCCAAGAGAGAGGTAATCCATGATAACTTCAATCTTTTCTTTGTTTATGTCAATGCTGCCTATTGATTCAGCAGGGATCATTTTTGTTTTCCTTTGGTTGAAGCCTTTGATCAGTAGGTGCAAGACATTTTTGCGTTCAGCAATCTAGCTCGTGTCATCTGCGCATTGCACACTTCACATTGGACTCCTCCAACACTCTGTCAGTCAAGTTTCGCCAATGATTTTATTTCAGTGTACCTATAAAATCAGGACTGTGAAAGACTACAGCCCTGACACACACCTTTCCTGATTTGAAGTGTGCAGCAGCTCCTTGTTCTAGTCCAACAGCTCTTGGTCTGTGTTGTATAAGGCTCCACAGAAGCACAAAGAAGCATTTTTTAAAATTCCCATTCTTTGCAATGACACTCCATGTTTTCCATCCCTCTTCTAGAGAACACTTCAGGTCTTGACTTCTAGGTTTTCTCCATCTTTAAATTCAGAAAAGTTGCCATCACTCTGATACTGCTTTTGTCATCACCTCTCTCTCTCTCTCTCTCTCTCTCTGGCACTCTTCACTTTAATAATATCTCTATTTTAAGGTCAGCTAATTATCTGCCTTAATTCTACTTGAAACCTCAATTCCCATTTGCCACATAATCTTAACACAGCTGCAGGTTCTGGGAATTAGGGCACAGGCATGCTGGGTGCCATCATTCTGTAGCCCACAGCCCCCAGACAAAAGAACATTAAATGAAAAAGATTTTAAAAGGAAAAAAAACCTGAAGATTAAAGGAAAATAAAAATTTTAAATTAAAAAAGCAATATGTAAATAAATCATTCTCTCAATTATTCTATCCATCTATTTAGTTGTCAATCAGTCCATTGTTTCATTGGAAACTTTTCAAGAACTTAAACTCAATGTCACAGAGTGACAACCTACAACACTACTACCTGGTTTGGTTTCTGAGATTGTAGATCTGTGTGAGAACAAAGACTCTCATCTTTCTACCATTGAGAAGCTGGTGGGCTTGAACCACTGACTTTGCAGTTCGCAGTCTAGTGCTGATCCCCCGGCCACCAGGGCTACTGTACCAGCAGAATGATTGGAAGGGTTTGGTGTTACAAATGAAAAAGTGTTCCTTGTTATGTCTTCTCAGAGAATAGGCTTTGAATTTATAAAATAAACGGAAAGCAGAGAGAGGTGACTGGAACCAGAGGCAATGAATGATTTCTGGGACCCATGAATACATTTATATTTGAATTATTTCCTTCTTGTGTAATTCTGATTTGGGCGTTTGTATGTTTCAATTTTGAGGCTCAGCTCTCCATCCCAAATAACAGCTATCATTATGCTTAATGATAAAGAAAATTATAAACATTGACACCAGGAAATCCATTTCAATCCCAACTCCACCAACAGATACCAACAATTCCATGGCCAATTTACATCCTTTCCCAGGGATGCAACGCTTATATTTAAATATCCATTAAACTGGATTATAATGTCTCAAATTGTCAGTTAGCAAATAAAAACAAAAGATACTTGGATTAACACAACGATATTCCAAAACAATTGGATTAACACGAGGATCCGCAGCAACAGATAGTTGGATTAGCACAATGATATTACACAATTAGATCATGTTATAATTATTGTTTTGATGTTACAGATAAAGAATTTGTGACCTAGAGAAGGTGAAAACAACAACCACTTCTCAGAGACCTACAGCTTGTACATCTGTGTCAGACAGGGTTCTCCTAGAGAAACAAAACCAGAACACTAGTAATTCTCTTTAAATATTTATATAAATGGAAGGATATAAAAGATAAGAAATAAACAGTTAACTAATCTATAAAGTATTACAAATGGCTTGGTGCAACTCACTTGTGTGAGACAGCTAGCAAACTGGGAGTCCTTGGAGACTTGAGTAGTACGCTGAGTAGTCCTCTGCAGAGCAATTCAGGTTACCCAGCCACAGGTAGCAAGCAGCATAGAAGGTCACCAAGAGTCAGTCTCCAGCTCAAGAGATGTATATTCCAGGAGCGTGGTGAAGCAGGCCTTAAAGGAACCTCAGCTCACAGCTCCACAGTCCACGATGAGGTGCCCCATGGGTAGTGTTGCTTGGAGGTCGAGGCACAGCATGATCAAGGCAGCCTGCTGGTCCGAAGATCCAAAAGCAAGAGAGCAAGGGTGGAGCTTGCCAACCTTTCCGCTCTCCGCCCTTCAATTGATTGTGTGTGTTCACTGGCCATGTCGTCACAACAGACCTACCTATTATCTTTGGCCATGTTGGCACCACAAGCTTACCTATCACAATAACTAAACTGTCTAATAGATGATCTCATATCACAGAAAGAAGTTGCTGCTCTGGGGTAGCAATGGGTCAATGAGATAATTCTTGTTTTCCATGCCAGGGATATGGCTTTGATTGCCACTCAATGTACCTCAGAGGCAGTCACCACTCAGTTTTCCGTGGAAGCCTCTTGGTTGCTATTATACTGAAGCAACCTAAACTTTCAGGTAAAAATGAACTAGGAAGTCCTGATGATCAGACAATGGTGTCAAGAAAATTCCTATGAAAAGTCATTCAGCAGTTACCTAATGAAGTCTCTTATATATTTTCTCATATGAAGTGGACTGTAAGGGCAGCAAAAAAAGAGAAAGATCCTTGAAGGGACAGAGTGACCCAGTGGCTACAAAATAGACTAGAATAAATAATCGTGGGTGTTCTGTATGCACAGGATTGGGCAGTGATTTGTTGTCTTGGGAAAGGAGTCTCTGGGAGTCAGAATGGCCTGGAAAGCATAGGACAAGAACAAGAGCTCATTTCTGAGAAAGCAATTTCATATCTAATTCACAAGGGGTCATTGAGAAGCTCGTGAGGAGAAAAACACAACAAAATAAATAATGAACTGTTTCCATGAACTTCTGAGAGACTGTCACCTAAGATACAAAAATCTGTCCTTTAATAACCTGAGAGCCATTTGATCATCCCAATGAAAATACATGTTTTTTTTTATAAAATGCAAACTTGCAAATAATTCACAATGCTATAATTGAAAGTGGGGAGGCAGAACCCCCATGTCCCAAGCTATTTAGTCCTTTCTTCAGGTTGATTAATGCTAATTAAATTACAGCCTACCCATACACAGTAACCGAGCCAACCTTAGGATCAATGTCAGAGCAAGCTTTCAGTTTGTTGGGTTTCACTTCCATTTTTTAATACAGAATATGCTCAAATTATTTTCACCAAAGTAGAAAGTTAATAGGAAGAGTTGCATCAAATGCATCTGCTTCAGGGATTGAAGTGTTCAGAGAATGAAGCAAAGAGTTAAAAAAAAAAAACACTTTTTTTTTCTAAAGAAAATCAGATCTGTGCATCTATGTCACAAATTACTGGTTGAAATGAAAGTGCTAGGCACTCTCATGGGTATTTATTTTATCTCTTGTAGGATTTCTATTCATGTTTGCCTCATTCTACCATGCCCACTGTCACTACACTAGGTAGGAGGCCGTTCCTCTACCATTTAAATAACAATCAAAACTGATAACTATGTAGCTTGTCTGATGCCAAATGAGATATTAAGTGCATGTAGGTATGTTATCTCGTCTTTTCTAACAATTTTATGAAGTGGGTATTATTCCTAACTCTATTTTGTAACTGGAGAGCGGCTTTAAACTAAATAAATAAAACAAAACCCCTGCCGTCTAATTGATTATGACTCATATTGGCCCTGTAGAACTCAGAACTTCCCCAACGGGTTTCTGTGTTAGACTGACCAAGTTGCCTGGAGAAACAAAACCAGTGACATTTATGTATGTATAAGAAAGAGTTCTCCATCAAGAGGTATCCATATATCAAGAAGTGATCCCCACCTACTCCAGTTCCATCCCACAACTACAACTCCAATGCCACTCTGTGAGTTTCACCTCATCAGCACATAGCAGCAGGTCTTTGGAACAGAAGGTTACACTGGGAAACAAGGAGATCATAGACCAGGGTGGACAGAGTTGTGTGGATTGAAGGTCAGTGGTTGTATGACAGCATGCTGGCAAGTGGTGGTGATCCATGGAGGCAGGCAGAGGTCCAGCAGGCAGGCGAGCAGAGAGGCAAAGAAAGAGGCAGATTCCAGAGGCCCTCTTAGATATAAGGCCACACCATCCCACACCAGCCTTGTCTCTCACGGCTATGCTTGGATGCTGATTCACACCAATCCTGTAGGAGAGGATAGAGCTGCCCATGTGAGTTTCTGAGGTGGTAACTGCTTAAGGAAGTGTCTAATCATTGATGCAAAAATCATCCAGCTGCCACTTAGCATCTCCTTCATTCCAAGACTTAAAGTTTTTACAGGAGTCCACAGCCTCATTTTTCTCCTTACCGACAACTGGTGTTTCAAACACTGACCTTGTGGTTAGCAGTTCAATGAGTAGCGCAGCAGAGCACTTAGAAAGAGGCTCTTAGGGATTAAACAACTTCATGGTTGTACAACTATGCCAAGACCTCTTATTCCAGAGTGCACACTGTAGAGAGTGTCAATTTTGGAAACTGATTTCTTCCCACTAAATGAATGTGTCAGGAGAAAAGCACAAATTTTGGGTCTTCTTTTCTTGCTTTTACACCCTATTTCCTATTCCCAGTGAATCACCACATTCCCCAGAGAAGTGTCCAGTAAAATTTTTTTTTCAGTAAAATATTTTAAAATACATTTCTTTGCATGGAAATGAAAACATATCCAGAGACCTCCCAATTTGCCAACATCCTCAATCTCTATCATTGACCCTATCGCACTACAACCACCAAAGTCCATACCTTAACATTTATTAACACAGAATTTTAAATAGCTAATGAGAGAAATCAGATTTGGAAACCTATTCAATTTTTCTTAGCCAAGCATATTGATTTTAAAACTCATCGTTTCACATTCATGAAGAGTCTAAGGTCTTACGTGTTCCTGAAGTATCTTAGTCATATGAATGACTTTATATCTCAATCTGCTTTCCAGTCATGGGACGCCTCAAACTCTTGGCCTTTCTTAGCTGTCATCTTTCTTGTTAGCTTAGAAGTCTGGAGAGACTGGATCCTAAGATGAAACACTTATTTCTCGGTTATATTTGGGGAACACTCTTGCAAACCACTAAAATTATATTGAAGACTATTTGAAGACAAGTGATCAAAGCAAAAGACAGTTCTGGTGGTGCCATGGGTTAAGCATCAGGCTGCTAACCATAAAACTGGAGGTTCACACCCACCAGCAGTTTCACAGGAGAAGGACAAGAGCTCTGCTTCTGTAACAATTTCCCTGTACAGAAACTCCTGTAAGGATCAGTTCTACTCTATCCTGTAAGGTCGCTCTCAGTTGGAATTGATGCCATGCCTGGCAGTTCACTGCTCTCCTTGTGTTTTGTTTATTTTTTTTCACTTCAACTGTCTCTGAAATCAAGATGGCATATAAATGAAATTATGCTGAACTCAAGATAAATAAAACACCTCAATCTTCTCAGCTGAGCTCTACTGACCTACAGACATGTTGATATTGAAGGAGCGAGATGAGCAGAAGCGGCCCAGCGAAAGTCCTTCATAGTTAGAGCAATAAAGCGGAAGGCTCTCAAATCTCTCTGAAAATTACAATTAGGGATTTTCTGGGAAGTGTTTCAACATCTGCTATCTCTCTTTAAGGAGCCAATAAAGCGGATCTGCTCCTGCTCCTCTCTTTGTAAGCTAGGTGTCCAAAGAGGGCTGCGGCCATCTGGAGAAGATATATGATTCACAATCCCTCCTCTTCTGATTGAAAAGCAGCAACAAGATTCGAAACACAGCCAGCATCCCCCCCTTTGAGGTTTGGATGATGAAGCTTACTCCCAGATCCTCAGCGTGTTGTCACGGGAGAGACCTCTCTCCCCCAACAAATAACACACACACGCACGCACGCATGCACACATGCGCATAGTCTCCCGTGAGAGACTAGTCCTCAGGAAAAGGTATAATGCTTAGTAAAGTGGAAGACTGATTTTCCACTTAGTCAAATAAAAAACAGGAAGACTCTCAACTGGGTTAACCAACATAGTGGCTGCAGCCATGGGCTCCAATATGACGGCAGTTGTGAGGATGGTGGGGGACAAGGCAGTGTTTCCTTCCCCTATATAGTATTGGAAGTGACTCAACCTCACTTGCAGAGTCACTGTAATATACTAACTTCATTATTGTAGTGGTTGTTGCTAACACCGCTACTACAGCATGTATGATATGTATGGTACCTTATGGTAAGGAGTTTTCATGCTTTCCTAATTTAGTGTTATAAAAACCTAGAAATAGCTATTATTATTTCTGTGTTAAGTCTCTGTGGACTAGAGAATCAAACTCAGTGACGCTCATATGTGTGTAAAAGAATTTTAGATACAAGAGCAATTTTATATTCAGGAAATATCCTGGCCCAGACCAGAGCACAGGCCCTAAGTGTGATAGTAGCCCATAAGTTCTTCTACAGACCCCCACAGCACATGCAATGATGCTGACAGCAGGAAGATCATAGAGCAGTGGGTCAAAGTCTTGTGGAAGCACCTCAGCACTAGCTCAGGTCTCCAAAGTGACTCTTTCATCTCCAGGGCTCTTGCTGTCATCAGCACGACTTATGTGACTTGACAACGGGAAGTAAAGCAGACACAGTGTGTGCCCCACCTCCAGGGAAGAAGACAGCAGCTCCCAGGATCCTCAGGAGAAAGCCATGCCCACACAGAGGCATCATTGGCTATGACCTGATTGACAGACTAGACTCCACCCCTTCCCTCAAGTTCACAGGAGATTATGTAACTGCCACCATTTCCAGTGGACATTTAGGTTTATTTGGTTTAGAGAGGTTCAATGACACACACAAGGTCACAACTTGCACCCATCCTACCCATTCCTTAACTGTTGTCTTTCACACTGACTATATCTGGTCTTGATAATTTCATAGAGCAGGCATGATTTGCTGAGTTCAAATCTTGAATCGTCTGCCAACTATACATTTGAAAATAGACTAGTGTCTTAGTGCCTCATTTTTTTTCTTTCCACTTAATATTTTTATAGCACAAACAAGTGTGTAAGTAAATTTAGTATTGTAATGCACCTTAAAATAATTATATAGCCCCACAGGAGCAAAGTTTGAGCCTCCTACTCCCACCACCAGAGGGCAATGATGCCAAAAAAAACCCCAAAAAATAAGCCCCCCCAAAAAACAATCATATATCAGTGCCAGTTGTTATGGAGCCCCTGACAAATTTGAATGGTTAGAAGTTTAAGTTCACCCAGAGGAACCTAGCTGAATCAACTGGAAATTCCTTTCCAAATGGTCACAGAAGACCCTGTGGCACTCAGTGTTATTGACACACAGCATCCATTGTTGCTTGTTTCAAACATAATTTTAAATGCTTCATAGAAGATGCTACATAATCCATAAAATGCATCCATCTATTGAGCACCAATCACTGAGCATACACTGAAGACTAGAGCAAATCATCATTCTGGTGAAAACTTAAATTTAATTGTTTACAGAACAAAATGGCCTCTAAGACTATAGTCCAAGGAATGAGCACCGAATATGACAGGGATAATAAGAAAATATGGACAAGTAAAAATAAAATTGAGTTATTGATCGGTGGGCTTCAGAACTTCTTGCTTTCATTGGATCATTCTGCTTTTCGTTTCTTTCTCCATGAGCCCAAGCATTTCATCAGATAAGCCCCCTTAATTAAAACATTGCTCATCTTGTTTATGTGGCAGTTCATTGAGCCAGGCTTTTACAACCAAAGTATTTCTATATTTGTGACACTCCAAATACATAGAAGATAGATAAATAAGTAGATGATAGGTAGATATACAGATAGATAGACAGACAGATAGATAGATGATGTATGATGGATAGATCAGATTAGTTGAAGTGCCGTGCATTCCAAAAATGAAACATCCATTTCTAGTTTTCAACTTCCCCAAACTGTGCTTTTATCTATGTTGTACTATGAATATCATAGACATTTGGCCTTTATAAGTTAATCATCAGATGTATGCCTTTTCCATGATCACTCTGGCTTTGCTTTTATTTAGTGACATTCAGATTCCACTTGACCAAATATAGATTGTCCCATATCTGTTGTTAAAAACACAGATTTCTTCACAATGGATTTCCTTGCCTTCAGTTGGTGTCGATCAATTTAATTTAACTAATCTTAATTCTCTTCGTGTCTAGTTTTTAAAAATCCAATACAACATTTCCTGCTGTGTCATTTGAAAACTTGCAAACTGATTATTCTCTGATCTCAATCATATGCAGCATATCTATTTTCCCTCAAGTGTAGGATAGTAAGGGTGTCTGATAGTGGTTTCTGAATTTATTGGGAAGTCAGCACAACTCATTGTCAAGAGAAAAGAAAAAAGGCTCAAATGAGTCATACTCATTTTTCCCTGCAGTTTAAACCTTCAGAGGTTCTCCCATGGATCACTGAGTAAGACCCAACCTTATAGTTATGCTCATAAAATCATAAATATACCTATTTGAAGTTGACTTTTTTTGTTTCTTTGAGAGGGTGGGGCATCACTGCTCTCTAGTGGTGGGAGTAGGAGGCCCAGCCTTTGCTCCTGTGGAGCTGGAATTGAACCTCCATCCCAGTGAGCTGCAGTCCCGCACACAACCACTCTGCCACCGGGGCTCAGCTGACATTGACTTTTTAATGCACGCTGGTTGTATCCTGGTTATGCATTGGGCTGCTAACTACAAAATCAGCAGTTCCAAACTACCAGCCTCTCCTTGGGAGAAAGATGAGGTTTTTCTCCTCCTATAAATACTTCAGTCTTAGAAAAAATCCGGGGCAGTTCCAGTGTGTCTTATAGATCCACTATGAATCAGAATTGATTTCATATATGTGATATTTCTCAAGCACCCAATTATTTTTAATTATGAATGTAGCTTGATACGAATTTACAAGAGACAATAGAAATTCCATGTCACTTTTGTCCTGCTCCCCACAGGGGTAACATCTTGCAAAACTATTTTCTCAACATATTACAAGCAGGACTGACTCAGATGCAGCACAGTAAAATGAGCACAGGGTTCTTTTGTAAGGCACAGCCGCTTCTCTCTACCTCCATCACTCCGCCTCTGAACCTCAGTGCTGGAGATACTAATGTGTTCTCTACCTCCACAATTTTATGATTTGAATAATGCTGTGTAAATTGAATGATAGAACATGGAATCAATTGTAAATAGCCTTTATCATGCAGCATAATTCCATCAAGAATCATCTAGCTGGTTGCATGAAACAGTGGTTGATTGCTTTGATTGCCAAGGGGTACTCTAAGATGAAGACATGCTGAAAGCTATTCACATTCAGCCAGGCTTCAGTATGGCTTGTGGCTCAATGTAAAACATTCACAATAGAATGGTTAATATCATGATAAACGGAAAAAAAGATTGAAGTTCAAGGACTTCATCTGCTTTGGATTCACTGTCATTATTCATAGGCAAACCGGTCAAGAGATAACCAGCACATTGCGTGGAGCAAACTTTATACACAAGGTCTCTTTAAAATATTGAAAATCAAGGATGTTACTTGAGGATTAAGATACACCAGGCACAGGCTACTGTGTTTTTACTAGCTTCACTGGCCTGTGAAAGTTGGACATTTATAAGGAAGACCAAAGAAGAATTGATGCATGTTGAAAAGGTTTTTGGAGAAGACTATTGAAAATAGGATGAACTGCTAAAAGGATAGATCCATCTGCCTTAAGTACAGAGTGCTCCTTAGAGGCGAGGATAGTGAGAGTTCATCTGAGAAATTTTAGATATATTGTAAGCAGACCAGTTCCAGGAGAAGGCCAATATGTTTGAAAAAATAAAGCAAAGCAACAACAAAAGGATGGCCTTCAGTGAGATGGATTGGCAGAATACCACAACCATGAGCTCAAGAAGAGAACAATTGTGAAGACAGTTCAGGACCAGGTAGTGAGTTTTTCTGTTAAGCAAAAGGTCACTATGGATCAGAACCAACTCAACGATAACTAACAAAAGCAGTATGAATTGGACTTGGCTCAGTACCACTGGTTGTCTTCAAATAATCTATGGTTCATTATAGCATTCGTTATACCAAGATATAACTAAGCTTCAATGGTTTTGAATGACTAATTATTCTGAGGTAGATCTCTGGGTCTTTCTTTGAAGTTATCGCTAGGTGGATTTGCATGTCTAACTTTTTAGTTAAGAGCTTATGGTGGTAACTGCACCATCCATGGGATTTTAATATTTTAAAAATGCATGAGAGTGGAATTAAATATAGTTATGCATACATATATAAATTTAATTTAACAAGCTTCATTTTTCAAAATAAAATCTCTATTAGATTAAGACATTGTAAATTAAGATTGCAATCACTTTGTTCAGACTTAAGGAACTGAGGGTGCTGGGAATTCAACGATGCCATTGCAGTCTTTTTAATATTACAAACTGAAGAAAAATGGATACCCTTTAAATATTTTTTTAAGAATAGAATACAAACAACAGTCAGAGTGATCCAAATTAGGACCACAAAATACCTTTATAATGCTTACCCCTTGAAACTGTCCCCAAATTTCCCTTGTTTTATGAGAGGAATGAGCAAGAGGGATATTTTTTAGTGGACAAGGTCTCTTTGTTGAAGCTTCTGTAGGTGTTTTTCTGCTAGCATTCTGACCAAACTGATCAATATACACTCATAATCAGCAGAGGGTATTGTTCTTTGAAGTTTCAAAAAGTCCACAAGCAAAATACATTGAGTGTCCCCTACCATCGTTGTCATGAGCTTTGTTCTTGACCAGTCTCTTGTTGCTTTGAATGGACCTTGTCTAATTTCTGGTAACCACTGCTTTGCTTGTCCTTGTCATTAGTACCACTCATAACGCCGTATTTCATCTCCTATTAGAATTCTCCCAAGAAATGATTTAGCATCTTGATCTTTCTTGTTTCAGATTTCTACAGAAAGTTCTCTCATCTGTGGCTGGTCTGGGAATCCATCAAGCAGAAAGTTGCTCATTTTGTAAGTTTTCAGTTAGAACTGAAACAGTTGAGATGTATATAGTTGGCTATTGGTTCTGCTCTTAAATATGCATGCTCTTCATGTAGGGCATGAACTACACTACATTTTTTCCTGGAAATTGATACAGATCAACTGTCACTATGGTTTCCACTACAATATAAGCAAAAACCTTCTGAAAATAAGCTATCTTTTTATAAATTTCTGTTTTCTTTTGGCAATAGAAAACATAATGTTTTATACAGCATCAATGATGTCACCATTCCTTCATCAAAACTTCACTTTAAATTTTATGCCTGTTCTTGCTTCAATATGAGCATAATTTAAGTTCTTCTGACAAGGGATTTGTTTTTCAAACTGACGTTTTATCCTTCATATTGCCTCAAACTACTTCATGTTGAAACATGTTATCACAAGTTAATTTAAGCTTATTTTAGTGCAAATACCCTGAAATCCAGGCATAGTTTATTCACTATGTGTATTTTCTATAAGTTTTTGATGACTCTTTATATATAGCTTGTTGACAATTGCTGCTCTCAAGGTGATCCCTGACTCATAGTGACCTCATGTGCTGAGATGATTCCCTGGTCTATGCCACCCCCACCCTTATGATCAATTCCATTCATAGGTATTTATCAAAGAAATATCAAATGTCTGCCCAAATATATAGTACAACTTTACTCATAATTGCAAATTTCTGAAAATGAACCAATGGAATGAAAAACAAATTAGGAAAAAATGAACTCGTGATACTCAAAAAAATATAAATGAAGTCCAAAAGCATCATGTTGATTAAAGGAGGGAGGTATTTTAAAAGTACATATATGAACTACAGCTACAGACAAAAATAACATATTCTGATAAAAATCTGAATCTAGGCACTTCACAAAAGTGAACATATTTCACTCAATTAATGATATGAGTCTTAACTTAAGAAGTGCCATTTCCCCTCTATGTCCTATTATCATAAATGAAGGCTTGGTAAGACATTGAGGTAACTGGTAGGAAATTATTGAACATTTTCTGGTTAAATGGAGATGTTTTATAACTTAATTGATGTGACAGTTACATGGAAGTATTTTCCTAGCTGGTTCCCATAAGAGGGCTAAGAAGATGGTGGCTAGTTAGAATCAACTAATCGGGTGCTCCTGTTGTTAGATCAGAAAATTAAGAGATAAGGAGTCAAATATTGGGAGGTTGTGTGTCAAAAATAGATTTAGTGTAAAAGGGTCTAGTTCACACTTCCGTCCTGCAATTATTGCCAATGGAGTGATTCAAGAACTCATGGAAATGCTCTTTTTTATCCATGGAATCTGCTAATCCCTTACCAGAACCAGGTGAACAGTAGCTGCAACCCCATTCTATACCAGAGACACAAGACTCATAGTGATTCCCCCATAGTGCTGTCTGAATGTGATCATAATCCCAGCCTTGCAGAGAACCTCTGAGAACCAGCCACAAGCACTCACAAAGTTCCACTCTCTGCTATCCTCCTTGCTCTTGTTTTTTCTCAATCAGGAACGAAATGACATCAGCTTTCTCCTTACCCCCTTTCCCCATGTCCATGCCTGCCAGTGTGCGTAATAATAGATAGTCACTAACTGGCAGCAATTCAGGAGACCCTGGGATATTTGCCCGTGACATAGATGTGCTTAAGGGCCAGGAATGACTCAGGAGTATAACTGGTATCAGATACGGCTGTCTCCAAAACCATGTGGCTAATCTTGCCCCCTTTTTAAAGGACAGTGCAGCACAGCCCTGATACCAGGACATGTCACAAGCTCATTTTGAAAATAAAAACAATTTTTTAAATGATTACAATTCTACACTGTGCTCCTCTGAATGATAGAATCCAGAAATTTGGCCCTGGTCTATTAGCATGATATTATCATAGCAAAACAGGCAGAACTCTGATCCCCAGAGCACAGCCTAGATTTGAACATAACAAAACAGGAAAAACCAAGGGCTGAAATCCACAGAGCAAGCCATAAACTAGCTCTACCAGTTTGGGGCTCCACTGAGAGTCTTTACAAGACTGCACATTATGGTGAGACAGTCCAGACCAGACTTGTGTCCATGCTGCAGGCATGCTCCCAACCAGTGCTACGGATTACCTACAGTCACTGGTCTGAGAACACCTTCTGAGGCCTCACAGCACTTCCAGCCACTGAGATGATGCAGCACTTCTTCTACACAGCAGCCTAACCCACCACCAGAGTACACCACAGGTGCTCTGGTCCCCAGAATCAACTCTTTCCAGTCACACACAGAAAGAGCTCAGGGTCCTGTGCTCTCCTAGGAACATGATGCTCAGGTCTTCCAAAACAACACACAGAAAGTAACATACCTCAACATCCTCCATGAGATAAGAAAAAAAAAATGCAACTGTGGAAGAAAACTTAAACCTAACAACCCTCACAGAGAAACAGACCTATATCTGCAACAACAACCATCTTCAGAATGCTGCTTGGGGTAAAACAGGATGTGAAGGAAGAAGTGCAGAATAAGGACACAATGATAAAGGAAATGAACATGACAGAGGGAAAGTAAGTACATGATAGAGGGGTATGAAATCAACACATCAAACGAAAATGCAAGAACTAGTTGAAAAGGTAACAGAAACAAAACACAAGATCATAGTCCTTGCCAACAGCCAAGAAGAGGGAATTCATGCCAGCCATCTTGAGGGCAATCAGACAGACCTCAACAACTGAAAAGACAGTCAAATAAGAAAGTAAAGAGGTAGAAGCACATCCGAGACCAATGACAGATGCTATGAAGGGGGTTAATATTCAAATTATTGGACTTCCAGAAGAAGACACAACAAAGAAAGCCAAATCAGAATATCAGAGAGCCACCGATTTTGGAGGGGATGTTACAAGGTAGAAACTCTTCCCGACTGCTGGTGGTCATGTGTTTCCAGCCACCGAGGAAATCCATCTGGCAATATTTAAAGCAAATGGAAACAGAGTGACCTTACTACTCAGCAAACTCTCTAATGGGCATATACCCAGAAGATGTGAGAAATAGATCAAGACCAGTATGTGCTCTAATGTCTATTGTGATACAATTCACAATTACAGAGAATTGGAAATGAACTAAATTCCCATCAATAGACAAGTGGATTAGAAAATTCTGGCACAAAAACATGATGGAGTACTATATATCACTAAAAGACAATTATGATTGCATGAAACACATCGTTTCAGGGAAGAGTTGGAGAAGATTACTCTAAGAGATATTAGCAAATCGTAAAATGGCAAGGACAACATGAGTCCAATGAGGTGAGTATAATCAGCACAGGGGAGGATATCATTTAAGCCTCCACAAAAATGGGAGTTTGAATGCAGACCCCACCACAGCATGCAAAATCTTGAAGGTAACAGTACCACCTGGAGCAAATCATGAACAGAGAAGTCTACATGGCTATCCCCAATCAGTGCCACACACACACACAACCACACACACACCCTAGGGATATACACTACAGAGCGCAACACTATACTTGGAAATTGGGAAGAGAGGTTGGCCTGCCATGTCCATACAAAAGCAAACAAAGAATGAAAAAGGGAGAATGAGGGTCGAGACCCCAGCACATCAAGCCCTGAGGATAATGTTCATTTGTGGAGTTGCTAAGGAACAGTGAGAACTGTAGGGCTGACTATTGCTAAAAACATGATGCCCCCTTCCTGGAGCATATCACGACAGAAGACATACTGGGGACACATGATAGGGTGTAAGTCTGGTCTGACAATCTCACAGTTGGACCAACCAGAAGGGAACATAACAGATCAGCAATGGGATCAAAGAAAACCCCTGAGGAGCCCCTCCCCCACTCCTCACCCCTACCCCCAAATAGACTTCAGGCTAGGAGGGCTAGTTCCTAGAAACACTTAGGACTGGCAGGGAGATAGTTATAGAGGTCAGCAGACAAACCTGGAATTGTGCTCACTTTTTCCTTTTTCTCTGTTTGTTTTCTCTTTTTATTAAATCTTTTGTTATCTCTACCTTTTTGTTTTTCCTACTAATGTAAGATAGACATGGGAAAGAAGCCTGAGGAGAAAGCAACAGGATTGAAGCTTCCACAGAAACCTGGCAGGGGAAGGGGCAGGGGAGGGGAGGAAGAGGGGTGAGAAGGAACAGTGAGCAAACAATGCCATAGGTAGGGGAACAACTAGGGAATTAAAAGCAGCAACGAGGAGGATATAGAGATTCCAGTGGTGGAGCAACACCAATGTAATAAAGAGAAATTACTAAGAGGCGGAAGAAGGATAAGCATGATGGTTGACAGGAGGAAGGTGAAAGAAAACAGATTAAAGATCTAGGCATCAAAGCTATGGATAAAAGTATAAACATAGGTGTGCACTTATGTATATTAACTCACAGAAATAGAGGTGTTGGCCTATGTCCATGTATTTATTTGGCAACACATTGAGGAAGTGGACAGATACACAAAATGGAGGTCAGATAAACCTCTCAGGAACAGTATTGGGAGTAGCAACACCAAGAGAATAAGAAGAAGGTATGGGAGGAAGGAGGGAAGAGGGAACCAATCACAATGACTGCTGCATAATCCCCACCCCACCGCATTCCAGGGGATGAACAATAGAAACATGTTGCAAGATGCAAACAATAATCATTTATCATTTATCAGGCGGTCACGAGAGTGGTACGTGGAGGAGGAGAGCAAAAAGAGGAGCTGCTTGCAACCAAGGGCTCAAAATGTGTAGAAAATTATGATGGTAGCATATGTATAACTGCAGTTGAAACAACTTATTTATGGAAAGTTATAGGAGCTATAAGGTTCCCCAATAAATGATTTCAAATAAATAAGCAATTAAAATATTTTCCCCATATGCAAACTTTGACTTGGCAATAAGATCAGAGTGGGAGTTCATTAATCGTACGAGACCATTTGAACACTTCTTGAACATTTTTCAAAACTGTTTTTATTATTTCAATTTCATGCTATTCTAATTTCTTCCTTAAATACTCTATTTAAATGATTTAGATTGTCTTTGGAGAAACTTATAAACATAAACAATGTACCCACTCATTTTACCAAGTTAGCAAGTGGTGTCCTAGAAGAATTTCATTGGGCAACCTTATCTTTGTCTACCCTGCTTCCCTGCCTTGCTTCTCAGACATTTTGTTACAAACACTAATTGAATATTTAAAAAAAAACACAATCTGAGTTCCTGGAAGAGGCTAAAGCTGCCATTTTCATGTGGTATAAATGGAAGAACTTAGAATTGGAGGGGTGCGGTGGCAGGGGGAGGGACAGGTGGGGAGGGTTTTATATACAGAAAAGGCCCCTTCAAAAGTGTATAAACCTTGTACATGAAGGATAGGTCAAGAAACCATAGCTTCACATTTTGAATCTTTCTGTTCAAAAAGATTCCTGTGACTTTGCACAACTGATGCTGACTTTTCTGATGAATCTGGCACCATCTGGAAATTCACAAGATATTTGCAAAATTAATTTCAAAGCTGGCTATTCAACGTAGTCTTTGTAGTCTTAATCTTTACTTTTAAACTTGGATATGTACACTGACTTTGGCATTTCTAAGTCTGAACCTGTTTCAGCTGTCTTGGGTAAATACCTAGCACTCTGCAGCCTGCTTTCAGGTTTCTAGTAAAGGTCCTTTATTTCTAGTAAAGACCTGGAGTCAACTACCTTGTCCTAGATGTTAGAGAAATTAAAGGATCAAGGTTACGTGCACTGTGCTAAGACTGGCAGTTCAAGTGGTAATGCAGCTGCCATTTAAGTGAACCTTCTGGAATGACTATGTCTATATACTACCAGAATAACCTGTTGAAAACAAGGTGCCCTTTGCTTGGTTGTCAATCATGCAACCCTGGCTGGCCTCATTGAATGCTTTTTATCCCCAGAAAAGCCAGATTTTCTTGACCCTCCCCACATCCCACACATACTTTGTCTTTGGATATAACGTTTTCACATTAAAAAATCAGATCATTTGGAAGGAAAGACAAACAAACTCAGGCTCTTAGATGGAATTTGAGAGGAGTCGATTCCTTGTAGCAGAAGTCTCTAGAATATTCTATATTTTACTTTGCTATTCTGAATGGTACTAAAAGATTTTAAGAGTGCAGGCAATTCTACAAATGTCGGAATTTTGACTTAAAGCATAATAACACATGGTTTACTCCATACCACAATGATTTGTAATACACACTTATCCTGGTAATTTGTCAAAGGTTTTCTATGGTGTGTTGGTCTGGGTTGACTAGAGAAACAAATCCAGAGACACTCACATGTATAAGAAAGAGCTTTATATGAAAGAGCAATTGCATATTGAGAAATTCTCCCAACACAGTCCAGATCAGATTCATAGGTTTGATGTTAGCCCATATATGTAGGACCAGTCTGTAAATTCTTCAGCCTCACGCAGTCATGCTTTAAGTCCAAATGAAAGTTTTGTAGATCCAGTGGCAGTGTAAGCATCCTTGGTCTCTACATGGGTCTTCCAGCTCTATGGTCTGGCTCCATGAGTATAGCTCCTTGTGTCTTATTTACAGAAATACGTAGCGGAGAGAGTGTGTCTGCCCTCCAAATGAGGTCATCAAGCTGAGACCTGATTGACAGGCTAGACTACACCCCTTCCTCAAGTTGACAGGTTATGTAGCTGCCACACTTGGGAAGAGAAACAATTCCTGTTGTTCCTATATTTTCCCATCCTCATTCTAGAAAGTGCTATATCCCATTGCCTAGCTGTTGCAGACAGTTTTCCAGTTAAAACATCTGGGCTGGCAATGATCATACAGTTGTGTCTGAGTCAGTTATGTAGCTAAATGGATAATGGGCTGTCTGGGCTGCCTGGGTCTTCTGAATGTCAATTTCTTCTGACTCAAATTCCTAAGTAATTTATGCATCTTTTGCTACTGTTGATAACATTTCTGGTGACATTCCATTTTGTGATTACAGTCTACTTAAGGTGAAAAGGGGGGAAAACAAAAAAACAAAAACTGCCCCACCATACACTATACATCAGAAAGAGTAAATTTAAAAGGGGCTTATGCTTGCAATTCATTTTTTAATATCATAAAATGTGTGCCACTCTATTTTATTATTTCCCTTTATTCTTTCTCTTTTGGTAATACATACAATTGCTATAATTGTCTTACTTAGACCTGTGTTTATGAATCGGCAGGGATTTCAGCTGTTAGCTAAATTGTTCTAATATACTATAGACCACACCCCACTTTCAGACACATTAAAAATTGAAAAAGATATCTTTATTGGAAATCAAAACTCGAGCAGTTAATAGCCCACATGCACCCCTGGTCAGGGATGTACTTTCTTCCAATGACGACCACAAATGTGGACAGAAATCACTCTGATTTATGGTGAGTAAGATAGAAATTTCTGATTACTATCCTGCCTCTGCATGGAACCAATCTCCTTAGAAAGACCATTTGAATCTGGGAAATAGAGGGCAAATGTAAATATGAGTGGAGGTTAAAAGTGTTTCTTTGAACATGAAGTCATAACTTATGCAGCCTGAAATTCATTACATTGTTTATGTCACCCATCTCCTAAGTTGAATTATATATGTATATATACATATATATATTAAAAATCACAAACTCATGTAAAAGGAAAACAACATTTAAAACTACAAAATTTCTCTTAAAAGAAAATTTGGTTTATTGTAGCACTTCCTACAAATACTGTCTCAAAGTACAAGATATGTTAGGAATGAGTTGGCTACTTTAAGAGAAACACAACCTCAGATATGAATTTTATTTTTAGTCATATATAATTTTACTTTTTACATAAAATATATGTAGTGATGTGTTTGAATTACGGTACTGGTGAATAATATTGAAAATACTATGAATTTCCAAAAAGACCAAACAAATCTGTTTTGGGGGAAGTAGACCTATAATGTTCCTTCGAGACAAGGATGGTGACACTTTGTCTTATTTACTTGAACATGTTATCAGGAGAGACCAGTCCCTGCAGAAAGACATGCTGCATAAAGCAAAAAAGAGGCAGGGCCTGGACAAGAGAGGTCGATGTTGGCTATAGCGTCAGTTTGAACTTAAGGACAATTGTGAGAACGGGTAGTATTTTGTTCTGACAAATGGTTACAATGAGTCGGATGAAACCCAGGGCACCTAACAATGACAACAATAATGACAACATAATACATATAGCAAAATTCTGTGGGGAAAGGTGAATTAAAATATAAAAGGATTTTGCAAATTTTAGCTTGAAGTTCTCTTGTATATATAGTTGGCGTGGGGTATTTTTTTATTTGTTTGTATTTGCTTTTAGCTCACAATTAGTTGGGAATCCTATTTGCCAAATCTGATGTGTCCTGAGATGAGCCAAATGTGGAAAGGCATTATAATGTAGAAGCAGGGGTTCTCAAACTTTTTAAACAGGGGCCCAGTTCACTGTCCCTCAGACCATTGGAGGACCAGACTCTAGTTAAAAACAACAACAACAAAATCAAAACTATGAACAAATTCACTGCGGGCTCAGGATGCGTTGGCTACTAAGCAGGCCAGCAGTGGCAGCAGAAACACCTGAAGGCCTGGATAAATGTCCCTTGGGCCATAGTTTGAAGACCCCTGATGTGGAGCCTCAAGGGCAATTCCAGCTTATTGAATTAGAATTTACTTAGAATCGAATTAGAATGCTTACAAGAAGGAAAAAACAGCAAAAATCCTGAATATCAAGGACTTTCTGTAGACTCCTTAGAGAAATGAAGTTACCCTACCCAAACTTTTGGAGAGACGGGTCAATGCAGAGACACACCTGAGATCAGTTTAATGAATGTTGCCAGAGCCAGGTTCCCCACGTGGCTGGGGAGTGCAGAAGGGTAAGCAAAAGGATAGCTCACCAAACGGTTGATAGCTCCAACCTCTGCCTCAGAGGATAAGACCAGGGATCCACTTCTCAAAGGGCGTGGCCCTGAGGACTACAGGGCATTTCTACTCGGCACGCAAGCAGGTGCTGTCATATCTAGACTGCTCTTCTCAAAAATGTCTCTAGATTTTCTGCAGCAACATGATCTGAGAAATTCTGAGGTCCTTAATGATTTTGAGAAGCATAGATTGTGAATCCATGACTCACGTTTAATAAAACGTATATTTCAATTTCGTGTATTTGTTTTATCAATAACCATATTCACTTCTGTTTTTAAATGGTCGAGTTGTAGAATAGGCACCGGGTGACTAGCTGAAAGGTTGGGGGTTCATATCCACCAGCTGCTCCATGGAGGGGAGGGATAAGGATGAAGGTGTTCACATTGATAAAGACTTATAAAAAGAATCTTTTTATTCTGTCCTGTAGGCTGACTAGGAATCAAATAGACCCAACGGCGGTGGAATTTAATATTACTCAGGAGTATCTTCTTTTCTTAATTTACTAGAAGAAATATGATCTCAGAATTGCTTTAGTAATTTCTGATTGCCTTTTCCCAAATTTGGTGTCAAATTGTTTGCAAAACATAGCTGAGAGATAAGAAAACACATAACCGCCATCCCCACCCCCCCAAAAAAAATCTCTAGATGAATGAGACATTAGTTTTTCTACATTCTGTGTCATACTTAATTAATCTCCAAAGAATACTATGAGTTCTTTGATCTCTTCATTAACTTCGATAACCTCTTTAAACTTGAAACAGAATAAGAATCTTCATATTTTACAGGTCTTTCCTATGTATAGCTCCTCAACCAAACCCAGAAGATATTCCATAACTACTTGATACCTTTTTGAATGAACAGATCCTAAATCCACAATTACCCAAGGCACCAGAATTCCTTATATTGAATGTAATGAATATTTTATAATTATGGATAGATTTTAGGGGATGCAGAAAATAAAAGGAAAAAGGAAATGGTATGATGATTGAAGCAAAAGACAAAACAGGGAAATGTAAAAGGAATAGATACAATAAGGTAAAGAAGATAAATGACAAACTAACATAATTATAAACTTCTTCTGTGCTCTTCCTCCTCAAAGACTCCTTTCTGGCACAGTGGTTAAGAGCTTACTATTAACCCAAAGGTTGGCAGTTTGAACCACCTGTTGCTTCATGGGTGAAAAATGTAGTGTCAGTAAATATCACTTCCTTTGTAAACTTTGTGAGGCACGTTTATGGTCTTATGGAATCAGGATGAGCGTGAATCAGCTTGATGGCAGTTCCTTCGACCTCTGCTGAAAAACTACAGCTGCCTATTAGTTTTCTCATCACAGGCCCCTGGAAAATTAATAACATAGTACAACCTTCATCCCTGGAGGTATATTGAGTTATATTGAAATTTATAACTTTTTTCATATATTTGGTAAATTATGCCATTTTACATGGAAGTTCTGGTGGCATACTGGTTACTAATTACTAGCTACAATTGGGCTTCTAACCCCAAGATCACCAGTCTGAAATCAACAACAGCTCCTCACAGAAAGATCAGACTTCCTACTCCCATAAATTACTATAGCCTCGGAAATGAACAATGGTGGTTCTACTTCACCCTGCAGGATTACTATGAGTAGGAATTATAATTATCTATTATAAGGAGAGAACAAATTTAAGAACATATTTATAGGCTAAGTACTGGGGTAGCAAGTGGACCTTGGGCCCTCACTCAGGTGCTCCCTCTATGCAAGAACACTGTGTTATATGAATCTGGTATTCCACAATGCTCACTGGTCCAATCTGATCACTGAAGTAAAATGGGTGCATAAGCAAATGTGGTGAAGAAAGCTGATGGTGCCCAGCTATCAAAGGATATATCGTCTGGGGTCTTAAAAGTCTGAAGATAAACAAAAGACCATTTACCTGAGAAGTGGCCATGCCACACAGAAGAAGCATAACAACCAGTGTGGCCACAAGATATTGAAGGGACTAGGTAACAGGCATCAAAGGGGCAGGGTGGGAGGGGCATATCACTGTGTGTGCACCTCCCCAAGGTGCCCACTGAGGACATGTAGGAGCATGAGCAAGAGTGGTGAAGAAAGCTGATGGTGCCCAGCTATCAAAAGATACAGTGTCTGGGGTTTGGGGTCTTAAAGACTTGAAAGTAAACAAGCAGCAATCTAGCTCAGGAGCAACAAAGCCCACCATAACAGAAGCAAACTTGTCTGTGCAATCATGAGGTGCTGAAACAATCAGGTATCAGGCATCAAAGAACAAAAATCAAAAACAGTGGATCAATGGACTCCCGCTATGATTGCTGAAGATGAAAGGATACAGAGGCAAACAGAGTGGAAGAAAAAGATGGTGCCCAGCTACCAAATGATAGTGTCTGAAGTCTCAAAGACTTGAAGATAAATGAGTGGCCGTTCAGCGCAGAAGCAGCAAAGTCCACATGGAAGAAGCACACCAGGCTGTGTGATCAAGAGAGGCTGAAGGGAGCTGGTACCGAGCATCAAAGAACAAGAATCACATCATTATGAATGAGGGGCAGAGCAAGGGGGGGGGCAATTGATCCCCTTCTTACAGGGGAGTCGTGGGGAGGAAACAGACTAGTCAAGGTGCAGCGAGGCAGTGATGATGCTTACAACTTTCCTCTAGTTCCTGAAGGCTTCCTCCCCCCAACAGTCATGGTCCCAACTCTACCTTACAAATCCAGCTGGACTGGAGAAGGTACACTGGTAGAGAGGGGAGCTGAAGATATGGGGAACCAAGGGCAGATGAGCCCCCTTGGGCCAGTGGTGAGTTTGGAGCTACTGGATGGGTGGAGAGAGGTGGGGTAGAGAGATGGAACCAACTGCATGGATATACACATAAACTGCAATCAGGAGGACAGACTTCAAAGGAGTGGACTGGAGAAGAGATTGGACAGTGTAAGATATGACAGAACAATATATTGAGGGTTGGTGGATAAGGAGAACAGGGGAAGAGGGGAAAGGATGGGAAGTTGATATCATGGGCTCAAGTGGAAAAGTGGATTTGGAGAATGATAACATCAGCAGACATGTGAAGGTGCTTGGCACAGTTTAAGTATTTATGTAATGTGAAAAATGGTGTACGAGCCCCCAATAAAATGATTTTTAATAAAAAATAGCCCAAATGTTTACAAAAATAATTTCACAAGTTAACACTAACTCCTTTCTCTCCATGTATAGTGACTGTTTTAATTCCAAGTAAGTACATTTGGAATGGTCATGTAACTTGATATTTGCTCAGAATTTATATATTGGCATTGATTTAGTCATCTTTCCTTTTTACAGTTGTTTTGATGTTTGAGTCCCAATATTTTAATTTGATCTTTCTAAATCCCAGAAGAATGTAACATATCCATTTAACATAATACTATCCTAATTCCCATGCATGGAACAAGTCATTTTCAACTTCCTGTCATAGAGATTTTGCTAAGCCTGTTCCCTTATTGAAAATAAAACAAAACACTCACAACTGCAGCGCATAAAATATTTGAGTAATTTTTTCCATGTGAAATTATAAAGGAATGAAAGTATATTATTGCCTACACTCAATTCATTTCAATTTGAGAAATAATAAATCAATCATTAAAATGGAAACTATTCATGAATAAAATCAAGAGACAAGAATTGTGATAGCATTTTAAGAAAATTGTGTAACAATCCTCAAAAGCCCAATACTTATTGTTCATGCAGTTGGTGTTTTCATGCAACCTTGCATTGAGCTTCCCTAATTATCCCATAGTTGAATTACAATTAATATGTAAATAGAATAATAAAAACAGGTTCTCCCATGTAGCGAGCAGCACCAGCAAACAACTTTCATAATTCTCTTGTTGGAAAATCCTCTGGGTAGTCTACATATTCTTTTCTCCTTTTCTTTCAGCTTTTGCAAACTGGTTCAAAAATCTCATTCAGAGCAAGATATGCTTCTCTTTTGGCCTGTTTACTGAACATTCACATCTAAAAACATCTAGTTCTTTCCTTTGCCTTTCCATCCAACTAGCTTAATGATACTGAATTTATCACTTAACATTTATCACTTCGATCATACACATTTGATTGATATGCCTTTTTGTTGTTTACTTGTCTTAATTTAAAAAAAAAATTGCAGTGATCACTTATTTTCAGCAGGTCTTAAGTTAGGTTTTGCCCTCCCTCCAAATCCAATGCTTTAAACACAGTCTGTGGATTTCAGAGTTTTAAAAAAAGGTAGCTTTGTGTTTACAATTGTCAAACAAAACTATTTTGTATGTTCTTTTGATGAGGACTCTTTAGTATCAAAGGGGGTATCTAGATATTTATTTATGATGAATGCCAATAGACCAGACCCAGTTGCTATCTGGTCAATCTCATATCAAGTGTCTCTGAAGAAGGTCAAGTTGTATTGCTAATGTTCCTGGGGAGCTCTGGTGATTGAGCAGTTAAGCACTTGACTCCCAAGGCTGTTTTATATGAGAAATAGATAGCAGTTGCTTCCTTGAATATTTGCAGCATTGAAAAGCCTGTGAGGCCATTCTACCAGGTATCATTGGCTTGGCAGAAGCTACTTTATACTACTAGGTGCTGTGAGCAACCTCACAGAGGTGATGGTAGGTTAGAACTCCTGATCTTTCAGGTCATCAATTAAACACCATGCTACCAGGATAACTTGCCAACAAATACTGTCTTTGAAATTACCCGGAAATTCATTTCTCTTCTTTTTCTTTCTCTTTTGGAGTGAAATGCAACAAAATTTTAATTGAATGAGTACTATTGGATCCCAGGTGGAAAATAATTGACTGGCTAATTAATGGAACTCCTGCCTTTCATTACTGACCATCTTGATTTGTACTTAGTAGGGAATCTTCTGGGTCTACTGACCACAGAGTTTGATGCGTTTTTCTACACGGACTCAGTCATAGTATCATAGTATTCTATCACTCTCTCAGTAGGGTTTGGACCAGGAATACCTTTGTGACCAGTTTAAACCCTTTCCAGGATTTAGGACATAGACAAACAAAGGAGAATCACTTCTTTTCCCCAAATCTCTGTGTTGCTATGCTACTTGCAGCAATGCCATGTCTTTTCTTGCATGGACAAAAGGGTGTGTGTGTGTGTGTGTGTGTGTGTGTGTGTGTGTGTGTGTGTGTTTTGATGTTTCCACAGAGTTCAGTTGAATTAGATTTGCAATGAACATTCATGGAAGCAGAAGGTAAGAAATCAAAGGAAATATTGTACTTTGCCAACCTTCTGCACAAGGCCTCTTAAAAAAGTTAAATAGTGTAGACATCACTTTGGAGAATTAGGTGTGTCTGGCTCAAGCATGGTATTTTGAAGTACCTCATATGTATGTGAACATTGGAAAATGAAAAAGAATATGGAAGAATTCATGCATTAAATTATACTGTTAAGAAAAAAAATATTGAAAGGACCATGGATTATTAACATACGATGTAGATCTATCTTAGAAGAACGTGTTGGAATTATCTTTTAGAAACAAAGATAGAAAGGTTTCATCTCACATACTAGAACATGCTAGCTGAATAGAACAGTTCCTGTAAAGGTTTATCATTCTGGAAGATGTCAAGAAAATAATAATGAGATGGGTTGACACAGTGCCTGTAACAATAGACTCAAACATAACAGTAATTGTGAGGATTGGATGGGACTGGAAGTATTTTGTTCTGATCCATATAGGGTTATTGAGAGTCAGAAGGGTACTTAACAACAACAAGATGCCACCAGTATTTCAAATCCAGCAGAGTCATGGTGGGCAAGTTTCAGCAGAGCTTGCACACTAGAAAGAACAAATGAATGATTGTTTCTTGAAGATTAGTCAATTAAAATCTTATAATCTCAACAGTATATTGTCAAATATAGTCTGGAAGATAAACTTTCTAGGGAGAAAGATCTTCATAATCACAAATGGCTACAGAAATGGACATGATCTTACCAATTATCATGAAGATGGTGCAGAATTAGGTAATATCTTATGCTGCTTACGTCAGAACTAAGTCTATGGAAACACAACATAGTGAGAATCATAAGAAAATATATTAAAACAAAATAAATCCCTGAAATCACCTTTGCTCAGAATAAAATAGCTACTCAGAATACCATTAAGAAAACTCAGGTAACTGGCATATATATAGTAACAGTCCCAGTATTATCAAGAAGGCTGGAGCAGGCAAAGATCTGGCCAATAGTGTCTTTTGACCAACCATGACTGTCAAGTCTGTTCTGCCTCATAACACTCCCCTCTAAGACAAGGTGAGCCTGTTGCTGTGTCTTTCTCGGACAGGAAATGTTTATAAAAGTAGAAAGCTTAATCTTTCTCCTTCAGTGTGGCTTGTGGGTTAAATTACTGGCTTTGTGATTAGCATCCAAATGCATAACCATTAAACTGCAGGGCTCTTATAACAACACTGCAGAACAACATAAGATTGACCATAGGGTTCCCAAGGCTACAATCTTCACAGAAGCAGACTACCACACATATCTTTTACTCAAGTAGTGGCTGGAGGGTTTGAACTACCAAGCTTCCAGTAAGCCATTGAGTGCTCGCTAGTAAAAAAGAATGTTGGTATTATTTTGATTAGGCAATAGATTGAGATTACCACTAACCCAACTAAGTTTTACTTTGTTTAAACTCGCTGCAAAGTGTGTATGACTCAGAATGCATTAAATGTAGGTATAATAAAATACAAGGATTCTGAATAGGAGGGCTAAAATAGGAAAGACTATTCTGAGATACAGTGATGTAAAAAACAACTTTTCAAAAATAATTTGGAGCTGAAAGTAGAAATAATTTAAAAGGAGAAAAAGTAGTATCTGCATTTCACTCCCTCTTAGAGAAACTATTTGCAATTTGTATTAAACAATGCAGAAAATAATCCTGTCTATGACTCAGTGGTTGCAAACACCAATACAAACAAAATAAACTAACATGTGAATAAGTCTATTTAAGGATTTTTGCAAAATACATAATAATACAAATAATACTTCCCTTTACAGGGGGGTCATGGGGAGGGGACAGATCAGTCAAGGAGCAGCGGGGCAGTGATGATGCTTACAGATTTCCTCTAGTTCCTGAAGCCTTCCTCCCCTCCAACCATCACAGTCCCAACTCTACCTTACAAATCCAGATGGACTGGAGAAGGTACACTGGTGGAGAGAGGAGCTGGAGATATGGGGAAAACAGGATGGATAAGCCTCTTCAGGCCAGTGGTTAGATTGGTGCTGATGGAGGGGTAGAGAGGAGGTGGGGTGGAGGGATGGGGCCAACTGCAAGGATACACACATAAGCTCTTATTTGTGGGATGGGCATCAGGGGAGTGGGTTGGGGAGAGATTGGGCGGTGTAAGCTATGACAGAACAATAATAGTTTATAGAGTATTGAGGGTTGGTGCAGGGGAGAGAACAGGGGAAGAGGGGAAGGGATGGAAAAGGTGATACTAGGGGCTCAGGGGAAAAGGCGGATGATTGGAGAACGACGATGGCAGTGGACATGTGAAGGTGCCTGCCATAGTATGTTTACTTATATATTGTGAAAAGCGATGTACGAGCCCCCAATAAAATGATTTAATAATTAAAAAATCTAGAAATTTTAAACTGATGGATGGGTTTTATCAAGTGGTGGGTGTAGGAATGTTTTAACAAAAATATTAAGGTTTCTAGCAATTACTGACTTTGTGATTAGCATCAAAGACATGGAAAGACATGGAAATTGTTCATTGTAATGTAATAAGTGAAAAATGGTACAGATAGATTAAGACAAATGAACTCACAGCTAGTAAAAATATAATGAACATAAACAAAACTAATTTATTGTTGGAAATTCTTAAAAACATTTTGAAGAGTAAGAACAATGAAAATCTTTGGGTGTTAAGACTATCAGTGATTTAATTGTTTTAGATATTAAAATACATGGATGTCCCTCATATTGAGTCCAAAGACTTCATTTCTAGAACTCTAACATTTACCATATGATCCCATTTTTCTGTACATGGCACAAGTAGATATGGACTAGCACTTAAGTAAAAGTTCTCAACAATTTTGTCTTTTATTAAGATCTATTAAAAAGATGACATAGGTATGTGTAACATAATCATAAATAATTTTCAGTTGCACACATGCACACAAATCTGAAAATAAGTCATAATTTTTTTTACAATAACCTTGAATCTCACATTTACTCTACAAGTAAGTTAATTTAAAAAGTAAAAAGAACTTGACCTCCATATTACCATAATTAAAAGGCTTTTTTAGGGTTGTTTTTTTTTTTCATGAAAACCTGTAAGTTTATTTTCATTGATATGATAAGATCTTCTGTCAAAGTCCAGAACATTTCATGTAGTAAATTCATGTCTAGGGAATAGTCCTAAACAATTGAGTGGCACATATGCATTTAATTAGGCAAAAGATGGGAAATCATTATAAAAATCAGTGCCACTTAAGCCACAGCCATCTAGTTGATTTTGACTCATAATGACTCTGAATAATTTCTAAACTGTTAATCTTTTTTTTAACCTAAACTATAAATCTTCAAGGGAACAGATAGTCTCACTTTTTCCCTACAGAATGGGTGTAAACTACTGACCGTGCTGATAGCAGTCCAATGCTTACCTGACAGCACCAGGGAGTGGCATATTGAATGTGATAACTGCATGCTTCCATTACCACTATTGGTGTACTAGAAACACAATCCATGAATATCAGTGTTAAAATAAGTCTCTAGGAAATATCCTATTGCTCAAATGCTAGGGAGGATTTTCTCAATTTTTTTTTGTTCCAATGAAAAGTTACACCCACAGTATATATAGTCATGTTCACTAAATCAGGATGATAAATCTGACATCCATTGCAGAAAAAGTCTAAAGGAAAAAACTGAATATTTAAGACTCCCTGCATGTATATCTTTAAGACAGTCCAGAGTTTAGGGAAAATATATAACCTGTAATCTATCATGAGTGTGGACATGGTTAAAATAGTATCGGTATGATAATTAATAAATAATTCTAAATTAAATGTGCTATTCCCGATCCTGCTATTAATAATTGTGTGCAATTATATTACAATACACACAGATCTGAGATTTCATGTTTATTCCTATACAAGCTTTAGCATGTTGCTAACAGCTGTCTTTAAGGTGACCCAGCCTCAGGGCATTACAAAAGAAAAGGTTATGCAGGCCTTACTTCCAGAATATATATTTCAAATGATGTCTGACACAGTGGAAATATCAGAATCCTTCCTCAGACATAGACTTTGTAAACAAAATGCTTTAATTGCTCCTGGAAGTATCAATCTTACACATTTACCTGAGCTTCTGACAGCCCAGAGATAGTAATATTAGAGCAAAGTGAATCAAGTCCTAAATAACAATATGTTCCCATCTATGGCATCTTCATATGGTCCAAAGTCAAACAGATTATTTCTTAAATCAACTCTGACTCAACACATACAAATCTTAAATACTGAAAGAGCAAACAGATGCCAACTCTTTCATGCTACTTTACATCAGTTGTGGGTATGATTGGATGTAATGACATTCTTCAATTGGAATTTTCTGCATCTTCAGCTAAGTATCTCTGAAATTTAGACAGTAAGGAGCTGAACATTTATTCTTAAAATGTTTTAGCGGAAGCTTTCTAAAGAAAATGATGCAGAAAATCAGTCTGTTACATACATATTTATGTATTTTTGTGGATGTCATTAACCTCATAACCTCAGGTGCTTTCTTCATACATTTCCAGAATATATCATTCCAAAGACTGGTCCACTGATGCTGGTGGATAAGACACAGAAGGTTGTGAGTTTAGTTCAATAGATGTGCAAGGTAATATGTTGCCATATTCAAGAAATATATACAATATTTATATCCCCAAACTCATAAATTATGTGCTTATATTTTAACATATTTATATTAGACCAGTAGTTCCTGTATCTAAAGTACATTCATATATACTTCACTATGATATTTCCAAGTCATTTTGGCTCAAAGTGACCTTATAGGATAGAGATACCAAGTTTTCTGAGACTGTAATCTTTATGGCTGTCAGTGGCCAGATTTCCCAGAAAGAATAGGTGGGTTTGAATGTGCAACCTTTTAGTTTGTAGCCCAGATAAGAACCACTGCGCCACCACATCACTGCCTGATGGTAAGCTGAACTCGTTCTGACTCATAATGACCACGTGTGACAGAATAAAACACTGCCTGGTCCTTCCCCATCCTCACAATCATTTCTATATTTTAGACTATTGTTGTACCCACTGTGTCAATCTTTCTCTTTGAAAGTTTTCCTTATTTCCTGGGACCCTTCACTTTATTAAGAAGTGTAGGAGCCTTTTCCTGAGATTAATGTATCTGATAACACATCCTATGTCAATGCTCTTCTTAATTCCCAAGGAACATTTTGGCTGTATTTCTCCCATCCAAGCACTAACCTGGCCCAACCCTGCTTAGCTTCCGAAATTGGATGAGATCGGGTGTATTCAGGGTGGTGTGGCCATAGGCAGTTGTATTTCTGGGGGTTTTTTTGGTTGTATTTTCTTTAGAGACAAATCTGTTCATTTTTCTGACAATCATGATATATCCTTGGCAACACTATAGTTCAAAGGCATAGATCCTTTTTAGGTTTTTATCACTCAAATTTACCATATACAGAGACTATGGATTTTCTCCCAAAATTTTAAGTCTTTGACTAGTTTTGGAACATAATTCTAAATTTCATTTAGATAGCAATGTAGTCATTTTCTATGCTTGCTGTAGTTGTTTGCCAGGTGATTAAGGAGGGAAAGTGGAATAGAAAGGGGGAACTGATTATATGGATCTACATATAACCTCCTACTTGAGGTATAGACAACAGGGAAGTAGGTGAAGGAAGACATTGGACAGGGCTAAAGTAGAAAGAAAATGTTTTGAGAAGGATAATGGCAACAAATGTACAAATATGCTTTGCATACAATAGATGCATGTATAGATTGTGCTAAGAGATGTATGAGCTCCCAATAAAATGATCAAAAAAAAAAAGAAAAAGAAAAGAAGTGTTGGCAGAGTGGAAATAAAGAACAAGTTTCTTCACACACAAAAGAGAGTCAGACACTGATGAAAAATCAAATTTCTTAAGCTTTGTGAAGAGATAATTGAGTAATTAATTCCTCTTTGCTATTGCCTAGAATGGCGAAAATAAGGCAAAGCTCTGAAATTTTTAGATGACCTTGAAGAATATGACAAAAAATGAGAGAGAGCTCAACACATTTGGATCTTGGATCCAAATATCTTCAAAGCATACCTTCAAAGACAACACTATGATAGCATAGGGTCCTGAATAGCACACCTTCAAAGACAACACCATACATTTCTAACTTCCTTAAAATGTTTTACAAAGAGAAAAATCAGTGGCATAGGGTTGATTTCTAACCCATGGTGACCCTAATAGGGTTTCCAAGGAGAAATGTTGAGATGTCAATTTGAGAATTTGATTGCCAAGTGTCTGCTTTGTGGGCTTTGACCATCAACATTTCAGTCAGGAGCACAGGTATTAACTCTTTGTTTAACTCAAGAACCACTTCACAATCAAAGAGCTCAAAGTCCATGCCACTGAGTGGATTATGTCCACTCAGGGACCATACAGAACAGCATAGAACTGTTCCTGTGGGTGACTAGACTGCAAAAGGTCTTATCTTTCTCCCATGGAATTTCTGGTGATCTCGAACTGTTGACCTCGCTACCCTTGAGGCCTATCTATCTTCCTTATTTTGTTAAAGGCAGTCAACCCCAATCACAGTTGACACTTAAAATTCAGGGGTGTAGGGTATATACCAAAACTTTAAATATAGCTTGGCTGCATGAATGCAAAGCATGTGGAACCCCGCTTTTTACTTCAATGAAATCAAATTGAATCTGAGGAAATCAAGTTTATTCCAGTTAAATCTATGTCTTTCAAAGAAAAAAAATGTAGCTACATAGTTTCATAATATTCCTATCATTCCCAAGATTCCATGTTTATAGCCATTGAGTCAATTCTAACTTAAAACAACTCTATTGGATGGGTTAGAACAGTCCCATTTGTGTTTCCAGGGCTGTAAACCTTTATGGGACTAGAAAGATGCCTCTTTCTCTCAAGAAATGGCTAGTGGTTTCAAATTGTTGACCTTGGAAATAGCAGCCAACATATAACCCACTATGCTACCACAGATCACTCATTCTTATCACTAGATAAGGGAAATGTTTTTAATGTATGATTGTCTTAAAGTAACTTTGTCACCACAATTAGCAGGTGTATTCTTTGAATATATTCATAATGAACAATGTGAACATTACAGATGCTGATATTCAAATTTTGCATCTCTATGATTCTTGTTGCTTCAAAAAAAGTAAAGAAACCAAACTTTTATTGACTGGGCTTAGTCTAAATTACAGTTTCATCTGCCGGTTAGGAAGAAAAACTGCAGAATTTGCAAGAGTTAGGGATGGCATTTGGAAATTAAGATTTCATGCATACAGCTCAAGAGCTACTATTTAATGGGAAATTCTCAGTTACCCTACTTAATATTTATGAATAGCTATAAATATTGAAATATCTTTGTTTAGGCCCATAGTTTTGCAGCAGAGCCATTACAGTTATTCTGATATTCTCAAAGTACCTAATTCACAGCATTAGCCATGTGGCTGCAGCCTGCATATCAAGCACATCATTGCAGTGGGATTTTTGTTTGATTCCTACCACCTGTTCTTTGGTGTCAGTTACCCCCCACTGGAATCAATATTAGAAAGTTAATTGCTGAATATTCATTGGATTATGATTCAAAGGTAAGAATAGCAATCTGCATAGTAGTAATAATTATAGCAGTATAAAATAAGTATGATATAATAAAGTAATACCTTTTGTTGCTATTGCTATTATTGTTACAATAGGAAACCTTTTCTTCTAAGTTTCAACTTTTCAAAGACTTAGCTCATCAAGTCATTAATATGGAAAGACTTTATTTTTATTAAGGAATGGGAAGACAAATAAAAATTTAAATATTTGAAACCAAAAGAGTAATTGCATTTTCCAAATAAAATCCAAAAATATAGTACATTAAAAGAATGCGATGTAAATATTTAAGTCATATTAAAAATAAAAATGTAGTTTTAAACCTTCTAATTCTTTTTATTAATCCTTCCTATATAATTCATGAACATAGTTTTTAGTAAATAGTCTCTCTGTGGTAGTTTATTCTGTTGGGCAGTAAAAACATGCTCCTTACACAACTGTAGTTCAACTCCTTAGCAATTAATGTTTGCTTGGTATAGAAATATAATATAAAAAAAGAGATGTAATATGTAATATGGCACACTATGAAAGCTCCTCTTACAATATGCAACACATTATATAACATTAGAAATAAACCCCTCTCGGTTGTCCCTGAGTTATCCTTAAAATTTTATGCCATGAGGTGACTTTTATTTTATCTATGAATCATCATACTTTGTTGCAATATCTTAATGATAAAACACGCACAACATACAATGAAAAAAATAGAAAGCCTCTAGTTTGAACTGAGATGAGGAGGAGTAACACAAATAGATGGGAAAGGAGGAAAATAAAGGTTTAAAAGATTAATTTAGCCATCTTTCATGTTTGGAAATAGCGGAGCTACATTGTGCTTGGGAACAAGTGAACATGTTTGGACCCGATGTGTCTCCATTGGAGATGCACTCAAGTTTTACAGTTCTGGTTTTGACAATGCTTGCCCTTGCTAAAACACATGTAAGGTGAAGTTTTCAGAGCTTTACTGCTTAAGATAGAATGAAAATTACCTCATTATAAGAAGGGATGCTGTAAATGAACCTTAAAAGATGAACTATGGTATACACGCTGAAATACACGCTGAAATGGAACCTGTACCACTTGTTATAGCTGCCTTTGGTTTGACTCCAATTCTTTATAATCTTGCATAGGAGAACCACAAAATAAAACTTTGTGTAGTCCTGTGCTACCGTCAGAATTGTTGCTATGCTTGAGACCTCTGTAGACCTGAAACTTTTACCATTCACCAAAACAGAAAATAAGAGTACATAAAAAAATTGTGCCACGCACACAGCCCGGAGCTCACAGAGATCTTTCTTGATGTTAGTGTCTCTTGTTTACTCCCATGAAATGAGTACATAAGTCTCCCAATGTTGTAGTTAGGCTAAATCACAGGGCACTTAGTATGTGACCAAAATATGAAAAAATGAAGATTGAAAATAACTATTTAGTTGGTATTTTCTTCTGAATTTCTGATTTTTCCACCTATTAGTTTTCACTTAACTATTGTTAGCCCTGGAACAATCACTACAATGCTGTTTTCCGTGACAATCTCCTCTTCTATCACCTTGCTGTGCTTCCTAGGGGGGGCAGCATATAGTTTTCACAGATATTTATGTAGTAAGTAAAATAAGAACACCAAATCAATTCACTTCACTTTTATTTCATATTCACAGGTAAAGGAAATACCTCAAGCTCCTTTTAATGGCTTCATTTTAATGTTGTTATCCCTAAGTAATATAGTTGTATACAAGAATGTACTTTTTATCATATCCATGTATGTGAGAAGCATGAATGAATTCATTTTATTCATAAATTTCTAAAGCTGTGCAACATACATAATTTATGATATTTTAGGTGAAAATTAGAACTCCCTACCCTCTGTATAATCATTATTGTTTTAGCATTGTTTCTTTAATAATTATCAATTAAGCTAGTAGTATTCTTTTATCATTGAACCATGAAATTTTAAATCTCCTTCCTCCTCTTAGCCTCTTGACCAGAAAAGTGTGTAGCCTGAAAAATCTAAAAATTCCATTAGCACTATTCAGAAATGATTGTATCTCAATTGGATTGATGAACTAAAATCGAGTCTCAGTCAATGAAATATTCCACATAATCATTTCTTTCCAATATATTTGAACAATTGCTTTGACAGAAGGCAATCTGGTGTTGATAGTTTGTATACATGTTGATCATTTATAAATCTGAAGTAAACTATTTATTTTGTTTATGAAATATTTCAAAGCCCCTTTACCTTAGTATCCCTTCTGATATAAAATTATAAAATATAACTGTTAATAACCTACTTCTCTCCAAGCTTTCTCTAATAAAGGCCTAATTTCTTTTGTGATTATGGAGATAACTTTTTATGACCATCCCTAGTCCTGTACTGTTTAATTCGAACTTCATTTTTCTTCTAATTATTTCCAATCGGTGCCTCATCAGAAGTTCAAATTCCTAGTAAGGTATTTCACCAGCTGCTCAGATCAGAATATCTAAAAATGAATCTGTTACTTCCCTACAAAAGATATTCTTCTCACCTTCCTAAATCTAAATACCAAGCTCAAAACTTTGGTTTCATTTGGTTTCATGCTTAATTTTTTTTCTATTTCTCTGCTTCTACCATTTCCTCCACATGCTATATGTATGAGACTATTCAATCATATTCCAAATTCCTTTGTCTTTCATTTAAAAAATCACAGTATTTGCCTTTGTTTCTTCTTTTGCCTGGCCAAATCTCACAACCTGTACCCTCTTCCCACCTACTAGAGTGAAGGATGCTGTAGGGATATGTCTGATGCAAAAATATACTCATGCCAGAACCTGAATGGGGAGTTGTTGGTAGTGATGGTGATGTTATCTTTCATAATTTGATACTGACCATTCTAAGTATATCATCATATACATGGCACATCCCATGCTCCCTTTATTGGGAGTTATGATGCTAGATGACATTTCTGTAGCTCACATACATTCCCACTATACACTACACACAAACAAGATAACACGTCTAATAAAATTCAATCAATAATATATTTTTGTGTTAGTTGACTAGAGAAACAAAGTTACAGATACTCATATGTGTATAAGAAACAGCTTTACATAAAGGGTGATTGTATATTAAGAAAACATCCCAGTCCAGTCCAGACTACGTCAGTAAACCTGAAGTTATATCATAGGCCTAATACTCCTCTCTAAATTTCTCTTAAGACTCACGCAATCCATACATGACAGCAAATGCAGGAAGACCAGAGGAGAGTGGGTGAATAGTGTTGCATTCTAGACCGAGTGGCAGTGAAAGCATCTCAGCACTGGTAGGAGTCTCCCAATGGCTCCTCCACTCCAAGTCTCTGCTCAATCAGCAAAGCTCCATCTGGCTTGTCATCAGGAATACCGAGGCAGCAAGTGTATGTTCCACCTCCAGGGAGGAAGACAGGACTTCCCAGAATCCTCAGCACAAGGTCATGGCCACAAAGAAAGCCTCCTTGGCAGGGACCTAATTGGCAGACTAGACTAATCCTTTTGCAAGCTGACATAATATGTAACTGCAACAATTATATAACCAATGTAATTTTATTTGTAAATTTAAAATACACTTAATGGACAATTATTAAAACTCCATAAAACTGTGATTTCCTTGATAGTGTCCTATAATGTGAAGTCATTCAATAGAAAATCCCACTGAGATTCTCCATGTTATTGTTTCTGTAAATGTCAATGCTACCACCTCACATTTTCTCTCTTTGAAAAAGTTCTTTCGGTAGAAACCCACCAATGTGTAATATTGACAAATTGAACCCCTTATAATAGATCCTGCTGGCAAAATGTTTATAATTAGTCAGCTTTGCTCATTGGTTAGTGATTTAAAAAATGTTCCGGGATAAATTTTGGACTTATTTATTATAGAATGCTCATTTTGCAAATTAAGCTAACACCAAGGATGATATTTTCTTTTCTTAGCATTATTTTCCTTTCGACCATTTATTGTGCGTTGTTACATTATGTGACGCATATCTCCCTGCCTTTTGCCAGATGAAGATACCCCCGGAGAAGATCATGTTCCATACATCACCTCACTGCTGGTGGCTTTAGCAAAACCATCACAAAAACAGTTGGCCACAAGGAAGCATACAAGTCCACTGCCACAAAATCAACATCAATTCACAGGTTCCCCAGGCTGTAAATATTTAAGGGAGCACATGGCTTTATCTTTCTCTGGAGGAGCAACTGCTGAGTTGTAGTGCTCAGCTTTGAGTGAATAGCCCAGAGGGATAGTATACTTTAAGTCCATAAATAAATTACTTCTTATTAGTGTTTCATTGTAGTAAATAATGTTTGGCAGTGTTGTAAAGCAGAAGGACAACGAATGAGAGGAAGACCTTCCCCACGATGGGTTGATACAGTGGCAGCAACCATGGGCTCAAACATCAAAGTCCTCATGCGAATGGCCCAGAACCTGGAGGTGTTTCCTTCTGCTACGCACAGAGGTGCTCTGACTCAGAACCGGCTCAATGGCAACTTACAACAACGACATCGTTTTGTACATTATTGTCACGTGCTTGGTACACCATTTAATCTTGTGTCTACAAGCTGAGGCTAGTATGGCAAATCCTCCCTGCCACTTGCTTTTGCAATGACTTTTATTGAATTATCTAGGACTGCTTTCACAGGACTGAAGTAGACCTGAGCAATGGTGACAAAAACCCTATGGACAACACAGCTTACAGTGTTTACTAACTGGACTTTTAGTAGAAAAAATTCACTGAAAGTTTATAGACAAAAATATGACATCCTTTTATAAACAAAGTTATTTTGCTCCCAGGGAATATAATAAATACAAAGATGTTTGGTTGTGGATGAATGCTTTATGAACTAAAGAGGGCTTGAATATATATTTTTATGTGTCTCCAGATTTAAATGAAAAACTTAGAATGAAGTTCCTGCAAGCAAATCTGGTTGCCTGATGTATGTCACACAAAAGGTGCATAGTGAACAAAGTAATTGAGAACTCACCTAAATTTACTGAAATTTTAGATAACCTGGAACCAATACTCTATTATAAGGAATTGAAAATTATGTTAATGTAAAACATCACATTGTAGATTATTTTCCTCTTTCAACAGATTTTCACACCAATGAACATTAAGGAAAAATTATGCTGGAAGTCACTTTTGAAGTTAATCGGCTGGTAATATGAAATATATGACAGCAAGAAAACATTTTATCCACATGAAATCCCAAGAGCTTGTATTACGTGGCAAACTAAATGGGATTTATACTAAGAAATATAGATCTTCTGCATTTAAAATGTGTACAATATCAGATATCACCTTTGAAGGAGAAAAAAATCAATAGTGTATTAAAGAACTATAAAATCATATTTATAAGTACTTTAATGATGTCTCAAAGAATTTGCTTTCCTAATCTTGCTTCACCCTTCACTCTTTAGTTTCTCAACTGTCAATCCTTTTCTCAGATAGGTTTTCAAAAATTAAAGGTGTTTTGAGTTCATTGTATACCAAAGTTCAAATTATTGATAGATGTGTAGAGAAGAGATCCTGCTTCACTCAAGTTTTTTGGGTGGTTTTCTCATTTCAAAAAAGGTGAAATGTCAATTGATGACAAAACTCATTCTAGATGTCTGTCAACTTTCAAATACACAAAACTCTTGACACATAGTACATTTAATGTTCATTCCACAAAGTCAGACTGTCATGCTTTCTATTTAGAGGTTCTGAAAAGATTGATAACTGTATGACCACCATTTATGGTAGACAAGAGACTGGTTTTGCCACCATGCCAATGCATCTTCTCATGCAACCATATCAGTATACCCGTTTTGGGGTTAAAAAACAGCATGTTTCCCTTAGCCTACACACTTTACTCACCTGACCTCACTTTATGTGACTACCTTTTGTTTTTACAAATGGAGAGGGATATGAAGACCTATATCTCATTCCATATAAAATATTGGACCCCAGATGTATTAAACAATTAAATATAAACCCCATAGCTATAAAGACCAGTAATGAGAAAACAGGGACACCCTTAAGGTATTAGTATAGTTCATAAGCATACTACCAAATATAACAAACAAAATCACACACAAAAAAGACAAACTAGATGGCTGGAACTTAGCAGATATAAGATACTGTGGTAGCTAGATGCTTTTATGTCAACATGAAAATATGTGAAAGTATAGGGTGGAATTCAACCTGACAATCAGGTCACAGCATGATGATGCCTACTTGATGGTGTGGTTTTCTTATTGGGAGGGCCCTGGGAAACTCCTTCTTTCTTTGATACTTTTTCCTTCTGACTTCGGGGATTCTGCCACTGAACTTGAGACATGTTGGGGTCCTGCCATGTTTATACTGACTTTAGATTCACAGAACTCTGCATCCATTGGCCTGTGGTCTTCTTACATTCTATTACATATGGCTATGTGAGTCTCAAGAGAGACTTATAGAGAAGTGTCAGACTTAAAGACTAGAGCTGGCCTGGATGGGGACACTTGATGTACACATACTCCTTGATATGAAGCTCTTTCTTAAGCCTAAGTGAGTGTCACTGGATTTGTTTCTCTAGTCTGTGTAGGTTAGCATAGATACTAATGTAAATCAAAATATTCCGTCAAAAGAGTACACAGAAACCACAGACTGCAATGATACACCGAAAAATGAACTAATCTCTAACATCTATAGGAAACTGCAAAACCTCAACAAGAAAAAGACTATCTAATTTTAAAATGGACAAAGATCATGAACAGTTTACATAAAAAGGCATCCAGATGGAGAATTAAAATATGGAAAAATACTCACGATCATTAGGAGGATGCACCAGAGAGATACAAAGCAAACCAACAACATGGAGATAGAAGTTAAAAAAAATGACATGACAGGTTCCATCTGTCTTCTTTACAGGCCAAATGGATGAGTTAAATGGAGATGTGGTAGGAATCACCACCCCTGCATCTTTCAAGGTTTTGATGGTGGCACTGACCTCTGCAATACCTCCAGGAATGCAGTATTGCTTTTGGTTACTATTTTCCTGGGCAATGCAATTCTAATGGCTTCCACTTGGCCTTTCCCACTATGAGAGCACATATTCCACATTTTGGGGATCCAATATGGGGGATCTGACAGTTACTAAGTATGTGTATTCCAATGATGCATTCTGGAACTGGGCAAATAATCACAGGATGGGTTCAGGGACCCACTGGACCCACAGTGAGATGTACTTGAGCTAAAACTCCATTAATAACTTAATCTCCAAAAGCCCCTACTCTGACTGGTGGGTCTTGAAAATATTTGGGGTTCCTTGGAATTAGTGACAGATCAGAGCCAGTGTCCAGTAATCCCTGAAAAGTTTGTTTATTTCCTTTCCCCTAGTGAGCAATCACTCTTGTGAAAGGCTGCAGGTCCCTTTGTGGGAGACTAGAAGAAAGACTAACAGCATAAACCTTTGGTGATCTAAGAGGGTTCTCCATCGAAGGGACCCGGCCTTCCCCTCATTCAAAGGGTTGTGTTTCTGTAAACTGGCTCAGGTCTGGAAATCATGACTGCCTATCCTGCTATTCACCTGATCCAGCATTCTTATGCCTGTACATGTTATGTAAATATTTAGTAGGTTTCCCATGTTTCTCACTCCTAGGGAAACAGTGACTGAATAGCCAATGCCATAACTCCACACGAGACAGCCTTCTTTGATTACTACGAAAGCCTTGTTGTCTATTATAACCACATCTACCCTGTTTCTGTTGACTCAGTGCTGACACTTGCCCTCTGTCACCACGGAGTCCAATAAGCCTCATTGTGGGCAAATGTCAGTTCACTTAAGGCAGTTCCCACAGTTAATCCTGGTGCATACAACATAGCAATTATAGGAGTCTTCAAAGATGCTGGAGCCCACCTCACAAACTTGTTCCTTATGGTATTGGTGAAGGGTATGTCCTCAGGACACCCCTTTGGGGGTCTATGGGAGTATCCTGATAGATCCATTCCACCATACCAATTTCCCTCAACTTTTGGATGCCTTCTTCTACAGTGTACCAAGGTAGGTCAGGCACCTCAAGTTGGTCTATTCTAGGCCATCAGGCAGCCCATGCTTCAGTGAACCAACCAAATAAGGAGTTGAATACTCTCTTAGCCTCTCTTGCTGAGACATTGAAAAAAGAGTCTGTGCTTAGTGATCCCATATCCAAAAACACAGACTGAACTAATATTACATTTCTTGCACCAGTATCCCACACCATTAGGAACCATTCCCAGGGATATTCCAGGCTTCCATTTGTATGTATTTGAAAACTATTCTTAGTGAGCAGTTCTTTGTGAGTATAATGTGGTTCTTCTTGAGTAATCACCTCAACCTCACCCTTAGGAGCTTTCCTTGCCTTAATTTCAATTAGAGGTCTAGCAGAAATAATTAATGATGAGGGTGTTTCCTGGGTGTTCTCAGCACTATCTTGTAAGGCATCTCCCTCAGGCAATGATAGCGATGCAGCCCCACCTGGCGTTTCACCTTGAGTTGTTTAGTTCATCTGCTCAGGTGAGGGTTGTTTTGTGGATAGTGGATTACTAACTTCAGCTGGGAGGGGTGGATCTATGACTGCACTGGTTCAGTTGTTTCTAAAGGAGGGAAAATAACCTCTTGCTCTGGATCATCAGTCCACAAATTCCCATCCCATGTTTCAGGGTCCCAATTTTTTCCTATCCATGCCCTCACTTTGGCTTTGGACACTGCTCTAGATGTGCCATTCAGCTGATGTTATAATTCAGCAACTCACATAATGAATCTTTGGACCAGGTTCTCAGCATTGTCGGCTCTTTTACTACAGACAAGAAGGCACTCCTTTGTAGGTCAGTCAGAAACCTTCAAGTCTGTGAATTGGCACTTGAGGCATGCTTCTGAGACCCAGAGACAATCCCTCTCCTTAATCACATAGTCCATCATAAGGAGGACCAGCCAACCAGCTTCACTATACTTGGCATCTTGACAAAACTACTGGAAAATATCAAACATACTATCTCCCAGAGCCTCTCCTGTAACCAGCACCCCATCTACAGGTGCTCGTACTTTAGTTATTAGCTTTGCTATTTCACACCATGGACTAGTAGGAGTGGCAAAATTACCCATGGCTTTAGGTATAGAATTAACATCACTGGTGCTCTGAAGACTTAGCTGATTTGAGAACCTGATATTTATGATATCAGAGAAACCCATATTTATGATTTTATTTCTCTAGAAGCACTCCTGGTACCACTTGTCTCAGACAAGTTTCTCTTAGAGAAACAAAACCAGGGCACTAGTAATTCTCTTTATATGTTTATATAGATAGAAGGATATATATATATATAGATATACATATATATATGATAAAAAACAAACAGTTAACTAATCTATAAAGCAGTACAAATGGTTTGATGCAACTCACTTGCATGAGACAGCAGGAGACTGGCAGTCCTTGGAGTTTTGAGGATTGCTGAGTAGTCCTCTGTAGAGCAATTCAGGCTATCCAGCCACAGGCAGCAAACAGCAAAGCAGGTCACCAACGGTCAGCCAGATGACAGAGTCCAACAGTCTCCAGTTCAAGAGATGGATATTTCAGGAGCGTGGCGAAGCAGGGCTTCAAGGAACCTCAATTCACAGCAGCAGAGTCCATGATTAAGTGTCCCACGGGTACTGTTGCCTGGTGGTCGGGCACAGGACGAAAAAGGCAGCCTGCTAGTCTGAAGATCCAACAGCAAGAGAGCCAGGGCGGAGCTTGCCAAGCCTTTTCTCTCTCCGCCCTTCAATTGATCGCGTGTGTTCATTGGCCATGTCATCCTAATGGACCTACCTAGTGTCTTTGGCCATTTTGGCACCACGTGCTTACCCTCTTACAGAGCCATACCATCAATAGATAAATGAGTACCCATCTTTTTTTACTGAAGTCATCTTTACAGCATCATGAAGACGGATCAATGTAAATGTCCATCAGTATAAGAATAGATAAAGAAACTTTGGTACCTGCACACAGTGCGATATTAGGAATCCCTTAAAAAGAAAAAGCCAAGAGAGTGGCATGAGTTCCCCAGGAGAACGTTTTACTGAGTGGAGTTAGTCAATTACATAAAGGAAAAAATATTGCATGAAACTACAATCAAAAAAATTAATAAAGACAATGGTTTCCTCCCAAAGGAAACAGACTTTGGAGGTTATCAAAGGCAGACAGGACATAGGAGGGAAGCTGAAGCAATAGGGTAAAGGGTAGATAGGTGTTTACTTGAGTAAAGAGGAAGATGGTGTCCCACAAGTGAGAGAAGAGAAATCAAAGTTGGGGTTAAGTAGGGCAAGGTTTTGGCGGTTAAATAAGCTTAAATTGTTGAATACAAAATTGATGTTCTAAAATATAAACTCATCCAATTCACAATACAAACATTATCTTTTAAAGTTAATCGAATTTTGCAATCAACTTTGGAATATATAGAGGAATCTATATACATATGCACACATACATAATCTCTAAGTGTATCTAGACTAGTTTATTAGTAACACACTTGTTAATTGATCTTTGTTCAATGATTCAATCAAGCAAGTAATCAGACAAGGAAGCAAAAAACTTATGGGTGTTTTTCATGGTCCAACAGCTTTTGCTGAGGGAACGCTACAAAAATGAAAGATAAATAAGCATTAAAATATGGTTCATTTGGCTTCTGCCTGCACCAACTTCTTGAGCACATGCACTGTGGGAAGTCTCTGAGACAGGTAATTGCCTAGAATACCAGGCAGTTCCAGGTGATCAAAAATGTCTTCCTGGAATAAGAACATGTAACACAAATTAAAGGATGCATACATTTTTCAACCCACAAGGAGCAGAAGGAATGGTAAGAAATGTAAGGGAAGGATATGCAGGCAAAAAAAGGAAGGGAACACATTCAGGTTAATGTAACTTGCTTTTTATGCCCAATAACTTTCAAAAGCAATGATCATTTCCTCTGTATAAAACTAACACATTTTCTATACATGTAGTAAGAAAACAAAACCCTCCCTGGCATCTATTTAAATGAGAAATTTGTTTTCAGAATGCCTGCAGTAACAATTAAAAGCAGGCACCCTGCCAACAATAATTTACTTTACAAAAGGCCTCCAAAGACCAATGAACTTCACATTAATTAACAGGAGAGTACCCACAACCTGAGAAACTAGTGGTCTTACTTTCCGACCACTTCAAAAAGAAAAGTTACCAACAAATAAGACTTATGAGATAGCTCAGAACCTGTCTTTTACTTCATAAATTCAGATTTGCTCTCAGAAGCTAATATCAACATATTAACACAACAATGTGAACTATTACAATGCAATCTACAGCAACTCTATAAGATACCTCCCTCATCAGTTTCACCAGACGCATACTCAAGTACAGATTATTCCTGGGCTCAGAATATCTGACTTCCGGAAAACCTGTAGTTACAAACCAACCTCTGTAAAAGTCTATTATAATTTTAAGTTATATACTGTCTTTCTTAATGGTCTGGTGCTACTTTGTGAGGTTAATAAAAAATGTTATTATCAGCATACTTATGATATCATTCCATTAAAGAGGTCTTAGTGACTCTATAAGTGTTTCTTTAACATTTTAATGCATAGACTGGCATATTGAATTCTATATATAAGACAAAAAAGGTGACTAAGTCCATAAATGGGCCATACCTAACTGTTCCACTTTACTTGCTAATTTAACTTAGAGACAGACTTCAGAATCAAACTTATTCTTGTTGTAGGATCTACCTGTACATAGAAATTTTTTAAAATGCCAAATTTTCAACAGAGAGCAGGGGAAAAGTGTGCAGATTCAATCTAGGCAACATCTGGAACACAAGTGTCGGGTTTTGCAACAGATTGCACATTTTTCCAGTAGAATCTGGAGAAAAACACTAACTGCTTTAATAGAGAGTTGATTTTACATGCCTTTAATCTTCATTTCAGTTTGTCTTAAAAGCAATCCATATGGTTGAATGGCAGCAGTAGTCATTAGCTTAACACAGTTCAGGCTTCCATCTTTCGGTGGGAGACATGCAATATTTCACCTTATAGAGAGTTGGTTTTCATTGCACACGGCAATTAATCTTTTTACTATCAGAGCATCTACTGCATATGTATGCCACTTGATTGATTAGATAAGAAATTTAATGTTACAGTTCATACATTAGTAATATTTCAATATAACACATACCAAGGACTCCACTATCAATAATACGAGCGGATCAAGCACAGTTTAAATTAGCACCTGGAGCAGAAAAGATGACCTTGGCAGGAAGGAACCACTTCATCCACTGCAGAGAAATCCTAGAGCCAAGTTCATCGTATTTGAAGATCTGCAGGGAAATGGTGGCTGGAGAAGCATGGATTCTTCACAATTACAGAGTACCTGAAAAAGCACAGTGCCTGAACTAAAAGGCAGTCGGATTACACTTTTATGTACCTGTCTCTACTCACTTTTCTCGTCAGAGGCCAGAAAGGAAAGCATTTTGGCATCAGGCAGTAGAACATGCAATGAAAGATCAAAGTATATTGGTAGAGTTGGATATTTAAATGGCAAGTACTGCTCATAATTATAACTGGTGATGATAGTTTTGAAGTGTATGAAAAGTTGAATGTATTTTCCCACTGAGATAAATTATGTTTAAAGCTGGGGGTTGAGCACATGCTAGGAAAAAACTCCATAGAACTATACTTTTATATCCACAGAGATAAGGAAAGTTGGAAAATAAAATACATAAAATCATTAAGCCAGAATCTTGGTCTTGGAATCTCAAACATGGCATCAAATTTTATCATCAGACAACACTTGATGTGAAAATGTTCATCAATCATTGTCAATTTGTTAGGTTTGGGGATCTTTTTACTTGTCTCTTGCTTCTGGACTGAAAGAAATCATGTGGCAGTAGCACAATTATAAATCCAAAGAAACTTTTATGAGCAAAAAGGAAGTTTGGAATAGTAAAGTCTTAGAGGTTGTCTCGGGGAAGCATGAGGATCTCACGGGGAGACACATAACAGGCCTAGACTCAGGCAAAGACAGGCTGCTTTCAGGGAGGATGGGGAGCCATCGGAAGAGACTCTGAAAGGAAGCATGGTCGATCCAGACTCTGAAAGGACGCATGGTAGAGCCAGAAAATACCCAGAGGTGGAACTTTTGCTTCTACCCCTTTCCACGCCCACTTGGAGGCGTGATTGTGTAGACAGGAGGAATTTTAGTGGAAGCTCTGAAATGTGTGTGATACAGTGTTGCTGTTTCCTAGTGCACATGATCAGGTGGCTTTAATCTGTGCTTTTTGAATCTTTGTCTTTAATGTTTGTGGCCAAGTTTGGGTCTCTTTACTGCATATGTTTGTTTCTATAGTCTTCTAATGTGTGCCTGAATTCTGTTGAAAGGAATTCCTTTATTTGTGGGATAGAGAACAAATTCTCCTTTAGCAGGTGCTCTGCAAAGACAATCTTTTCCCCCCAAAGCTTCCTGACTGTCAAATTGGAAGAAATTGGCAATCAGAATAGGTAAGCACATTTCCAACCTCCTCAAATATTAATTGGAACATATAGAATGAAGATAGAATTTTTTCTATTATTTTCATGGGATCATATGAGTCTCTTCTTTGTCCTTCTTGAATTTACTATAATGAATAAAGTCTTCCAAGCAACACAAACACTATTATCCCTATAATCCTGTTGTCCTCAAGGATTAGTAAAATGTTCTTAAGGGGAAATTGAATTATGGGACACAGAAAAGTTACTTTGAACAGGAACACACAAAATTTTTAAGATTGAAAATTGTGGTTGAGAATTATAAGTAGATGTAGCAATTTCAGAAGTAGATTATATGTGTTTACGTATTACAACCCCCCTCCCCAAAGAAAACCTTCTAAATAGAAAGCTTGACCAGCAGTATCACCTGGTGGAAAAAAAACTGCAAATGCCCTATTAGCCTTACATTAAAAAAAAAAAATCAAACCGATATATAAAAAAATCAAACCAACATTGTGGTAGTTATAAACTTCATGTCAACTTGATACATAGAATGAAGGGTGGTGTCTAACCTATCATGAAGCCTTCTCTTCCTCCCTGGAGGCAGGACATACTCTCTCTGGCTTCCATTTCTGCCATTAACACATACAGAAAACTGAAATAGTCACATGTAGTGATGGCAATGGCAGCCAGATTCCAGAGATGCTTCCACCAGTACTGGATCCAGAAGACTTCTCAACCACCTGTCTGTGATCTTCCTACATTCAACATCACTGCATGTGTTGTGTGAGTCTGAAGAGGGACTTATAACCTAGCATCAGACAATATGGGCTACTATTAGACATATGAAATGATTTAACTTAGTTCTTTCAAAGCATGACATATTTCCAAACAAATCTCTTTTTCAAGGACACTAGGACCCCAAAGCACAAAGTTTGCAGCAGCTCTTCTCATTCCTAAATCTTCTGTTAAAATTCACTGAGCCAAGCTCCAAGGTAGTCCAGATAATTTCCCCATCTCTTCAATGGTTCATTATTGGTCTTTGAGCACAAGAACATGGATTTTTGTCCAAATTCTCCTCTGTTTGGGAAGTTGGCAATAATCCAGAATGAGATTTGTCATCATTTGACTTTTTACATGGTTTGAAATGAGAAAAACACTTGGGCACTTTAGTTTTCCCCAAAGCACTGTCATTATAAGCTATATTTAACATCATGACAGTTTCTGCAGCATTTTTCCTGAACAGGAAATAAAATGTCACAGCCACATTCTATTCTCTTAAATTGTCCTTCATAAAAGGGTTTTAGTAAAACTGCTTTTGTGAAAAACTTAACTGTTAACAGAGAGAACTTTCTTAGGTGATGCCACTGGGTGCACTAACTCAGAGCATGTTGTTGAATGCTCACCTAGAGGGAAAAGTGTGTTTACTACAAAAACTCTGCCCAGCAAAGCTTTTCTGGGATGTGGGGGTGGGGAGGGCGGTATCTCCTTGTAATGTTCTATCTAGACATTTTCTTCTATTCCAGCTTGTTGAAATCTTTATTTTTGCCCACATGCTCATTCAAATAGCTAAATCCTTGAACACATTTTTAAAAACACAAAATTGTCTGCTTTCTAATTGAAAGTATGCATGCTGGCACCATGCTGGTGAACCATAGAATAATCTAGTCCCAAATTTACTAGCTAATTACATTTAAATGTGCAAATGTCTTTGTTTTGATCTGCAGTTTTATGTGCTTGGTTTTATCTTTAGGATAACTTTTCCAATGCCTTCTAAAGATATACTTTCAGTTTTATGCATTGAATTTCTTTACAAAATAACAACTTGATGTATATAATAAGAAGTGTGTTAAAGGAATATACATATATTCAAGGAAAATGACTAAAAACAGGAATATGGAGGTCTCTTCTGTGAAAGCATTTGGTGAATCAGAAGTTTATGAGCACTGCAAATCTTCATTAATATTTCCTTTATATAGCACTACCTTCTTCCTCAGGTGTTAAGAAATAAACTTTGTAACAATTAGAATATTTGTTATTATTGTTGTTGGATATCATCTTGTCAGTTCCATAACTCACAGTGACACTGTGCATGACAGAACCAAACACTATCCTCTCCTGTGTCATCCTTACAACGGGTAATGTTTGAACCCATTGCTACAGTCACTGTAGCCTTCAATACCTCTTGAAGTCTTCCTTTTTTTCAGTGTCCTTCTACATTAGTAAGAAGTATGTCCTTCTCCAGTAGCTGGTTTCTCCTGTTAACAAGTCTGTGGGCATTGCATAATCTCCTGTCAATCTGTGAAGGGGTGGAGTCTAGCCTGTCAGTCAGGTCACAGCTTGATGACCTTATTTTCAAGGTCTATGGATATGAATACCTCACTGGAGGCCATATACTTGCTCTCTCCCTGTGAAACATTCCTCTTGACCAGCCACATGGAGCTCTGCTGATGGCAGCCAGAACGGTGGAGCTGGAGGAGCCACAGGGAGACTCATGCCAGTACTGAAATGCTTCCACTGCCACTGGATCCACAAGACTTTCCACCCCCTGGTCTGTGATCTCCTGCATTCTGATTCATTGCATGTGTCATGTGAGTCTGAAGCAGAATTTATTTGCCAGATAGTGGACCTATGGGTTCATGTCGGCCTTACAGATTTGATCTGGACTGAGCTGGAATGTTTTCTTACTAAACAATTACTCTTTGTATAAAGCTCTTTCTTATACACCTGAATGTCTATGAGTTAGTTCCTCTAGTCTACCTGGACTAACACAAGTTTTGAAGTACTTGAGATGAGATCTCAACATCTTTGCTTTTAAAAAGCCTTCTGGCTAGAAGTTCAGAAACGAGTGTTTAAAGATTGCCTTGGCTCACCAGTAGGATCTCTGGTGGTTAAATGTTGGGTTGCTGATCAAAAAAGTCGGTACCTTGCCATCCCCTCATTGACCCACAATGCTCCAGGTGACAGCATTGTCTGCACCACATACAATGGGGTAAAATATGAAGGGAGTGCCACAGGGTAACAAGGGGAGCAAAATAATGAAGTCCCTAAAGAATTCTGAAAGTAGACTTCTGTCTCTGGGGACAGGGCTTAGCACCTCATCAGACATGATTCAAAAACATTCATGAGACTCCTCAGAGAAACTTGGAACTATTTATAGATTTTTATTTTTTATTTTTTTTGCTTTGCTTTGCTTTGCTTTTGCTTCTCCTCCATCTCCTCCTCCTCATCCTCCTTTTTTTTCTCTTCCTCTTTCTTTTCTTTCACTCCATATGTACTTATATAAGGTAGGCAGGATAAACAATCCGGAGGAGAAAACATTGGGTCCAGCAGTTAAGGGGGAAATGGGAAAGAAGGCGAGAGAGGATGGAGAGCAAATAAACCCAGTGTCAAGGGAATAGCAAGGGATCTAAAATTGATGGTAACAAGGACTTAGAATGCCTATTGGGGGTTGCAAAAATGCGAAGTATCAGAGAAGAATTACTGAGAACTAAATGGAGGGTAAGCATGATAGTGGGACAGGAGGAAGATGAAAGGGGAAAATAAGCAAAAGCTATTTATATAGGTATAGGTAGAGGCATGTGTATATGGAAACATTAATTTAAAATGATAGGAATGTAGGTCAATCCTTCATCAGATTTTTGCTTGAGCACATCATAGAGGAGAAACTGCTTTCTAAATATGAACTATTCTTGCTACCCAGATTGACATGAAAGAGTTACAGGTCACAAAGTTTCCATTGTAGAATTGTGATGCATAATTATGGATGAGCTTCTACTTTAAGAGTGGATGCTAATGCTAAATGGCCTGGGATTAATCACATCTGCTTTGCTTACCCGCTGTAAAATGACCTTGGGTATATTATTCAATTTTACTGCCTCACAGATTTCTCATATGTAAAATAGAATGATAATACTTCTTCATTCAGAGGCTAGTTGTAAAAAAAATGAGTTAATTCATGAAAATGAATAAGAAGTGAGACGGACATGCAGTCCCTCCAGTGTGTAAACCCAAACAAGTTGGCTTTGGTTGTGCATTTGGGTTTTCATTGTTACCAAGGTTTGAAATAGTTTTCATTCTTTCAAACAAGCCCTGGATCTTCATTACTGCTAATTTCAAGACTACAAGAACCTCAAGCCATTCTCAGCTCTCCATGCATTCTGTGCAAAGGACACATAGGAAATAATTTTCGTTTAGTTACTGATGTGGACTTGGCAGCAGTTCCATTAGCCAGTGACCATTCTGGGTGAGTGTAGCCTCTCTCCATTTCCCTTGGCTTTGTTGTTGCATCTGTGATTCAAACTCTAAATGTGGGCCAGAGTTTCTTAGTTCTGTTAACAGTTTTACCCACTATAACTTAACATAGTTTAGACTTTTGGCAATCAGGCCAGTAACCACTTTTAAATTTAATCTCCAAGAATTTCTTGGCTCTTACCTTCCTAACAGCTTGGAGCTGGGTGCTGTCTGTTGAGAAGAAGACATCATTTCCTATGAGAAGGATGCTCTTTTTCCCTTGTGGGTAGCTCTTTTCCTCTGTGGGTAGATTCTCTTCATATAATCACTAAGGAACATGAAGGCAGTCAACTCAAGATTTATCTCATCTCAATTCTGTGCAGTAAATCTTAGATAGTGATTTATCATTGAGCAGAAATCTATGTAACTGTGTCAGTCTGATACTATATTTTGATAGATCCCTTTGTCTCACTATTAAAAGTACTTGAAAATTATTTAATAATTAGGCACTGGATTGATTAACGAGACTTGGCTGTTAACAATTCAATTTTACTGTTTAAGCTAGACACTTATTGAAGGTTTGTCTGCTGCTAGTCTGATAGTTGATTGATACATGTTAATTGATTTGCATCCATCATTCCCTTCCATTTACTCGTATGAACTGTGTTTGTAACCACTGAGTAACCTAGTCTCTACATTCAAAGGCTACATCAGAAACCAATCTGTGCCCAGATCATTGCTTTATTACTACAGATTATTAAGCAGTTCCACATTATAGACACAAAGAATGACTTGAGATTCAAATTAAAACAAGTTTAAATAGACTGCAAAAGCTTTCCTCAGCAGACTGACTTCGACATTAAACACCCAAATTAATGCACATCACTATGCAGGCAGAGAAGCCACCATATTTGAGACTCTAAGCTTTTGTTCCCACACTGAAAAAGACAAAGTAGGCATAAAATGCATTAAGGATATTGAATGCAGCATCATTGTATACCATGCATCAAAGAAAAAAACTCATTTTGTATTCCAGTATTACCAGTATCCATTAGCTGATATTCAAAATAGAGTTAAAAGCTACAATTAATATGACCTGAGATGTAAAATCTTCAACCATTCCTTCAGCAATCTGTTATTCCAGGTTGTGGCCTGGACTCAGGTCTGGATTCTCTGTGTGGACGCAGGTCCTGACAATTAGCATTTGATAGATTCCCATTTTGGTATCCATTTTCTTCTTTTCTTTTTAGTTGTAACAATCTATATTTTGCAGTGAATCTTTTTTTTTTTTGCACATCCTCAAGTTTAGATGTGCCTCCTTACTGACTGAACCCCTTCACAATAAGCCATACCTGAAGCAGGGATGAGGAAGAACGCTGGTAGGCACAGTGATTACGCATTGAATGACCAGCTGCAATGTCCACAGTTTGAAACCACCAGCCATCCCACCAAAAAACCTGTTAAGGGTCCATAGTCACAGAATCAGGAACCCACAGGGGCACTTTTGTCCTTTCCTAGAGGGATACTGTGTGTCAGAAGTGACTTGAGGACAGTGAGGTTGCTGTTTGGGGTTTTGCTTTGTCAACTTATTTATTTCTCTATTTTGGTACACAGTCACAGCTCTGATTGCACTTTTTACAGGCTGCACTACCCCATGAGGATGTCAGAACTATGAAAATCACTCGTAAAATAGAAGGTCCTTCTATGATTTTTGAAAATTTTGCGAAGAGTTAATATTCAACTTATATACTTTCTTCCATAATAAAGCAGCAAAAAATTGGAGAAAAAATAGAAGGTCCTGAACACCAGCAAGTAGAATTTAAACAGAAAGGCAATAAGAACTGTATTTGGAGACCGTCCTAATGTAATTATTGTTAATAAATGCAATCTTGCATCATTTTACTATGCATCAGATTTATTATGCAACAAATTATCCCCCAAACCTCATTTTTTTAAGGCATCACTGCCCTCAGGTGGTGGGAGTAGGAGGCCCAGCCTTTGCTCCTGGGAGCTAGAATTGAACCTCCATCCCAGTGGGCTGCAGTCCCGTGCACAACCACTACGCCACCGGGGCTCAGCCCCCAAACCTCATTTTTATAGGAAACCTGTATTTCTTGGGCTATCTGATGTAGGCAGCAAGCAGGCTGTGTTCTTACAGTGGCTTCTTCATACATGCTGGGGTTGACTGACCCTTACTTGA